>CM047808.1:76326044-76619541 GCA_026214975.1 Gentiana macrophylla
ATTGTTTTCACAGATACAATAGTATGATTGTCCTTGACTTCCCAAGCTTCACAATCTACAAAACTATCACTCATTGACGCAATGACTTGATGATTCGATCTCTTTCCTTCGCTTCCTTGAGATCAAAATCCTTCAAAGACTATCACAGACACAACTCCTTCTCAGATTGCTTCTGATTCAGTTGCTTCAGTTTGATGTGAATGAGATTCACAAACTTGCTTGATCAATCTCAGTGCTGAATATAAAATTGTAGTTCTGATGTCTGAGTTGATCTCTAGATAAGTCCTTGTAAGTTTAGAGAAAAGGCTTTTCAAATTGACAGAGTTTCTGCTTCCTTTTTTGCTTTTGTTAATCGTTGTTTATTTTTCTGTCAATGCCTTCTATTTATAGCCTTGAATATCCTTGATTTGAAATTCCGTCCGTTGGCTAAATTAATGAGGGAATGATCCTTGATTTTATTCTTGATTCCCCCTTAATTGTATTCTCCTTGATTTCAATGATCGGATTTTTCCTTCAAATATATAGCAGAAAATCCATCCTTGATTGATCCTCTATTGATTGTGAATTTAATGCATGATCTTCTGAATCTTCATCATATTCCAAAATCTGATTTGGTAAGATTTACTTCGCCGTTCTCAGAGCGGTTGAGTGATTCATCTGACTTCGCCGTTCTAGATCTTCCTTCACCGTTTTGTCTTCACTCAGCCGAAAGTCAGTTTACTGCGCCGATTCATTGTTTTCTTCATTGTTTAAGTATGAGGAGAATCTTGTACTTCACTGATCCTTGATTGGGGTGAGATCAGTGTACACCATATTTGAATATTTAGTTTCATCACTTGAAACATAACTTAGACTTATCCAAGGTCCTCACAGACTTCCTTGGTTATAAGTCAGACCATAATGTCTTCATTACTTCTCTGCTGGTGCTTGGCTGGCTTCACTCTGCCGAAAGTCTGTTTTTACTTTGCCGTCCTACCAACTAGTACAATACTTGTCTGACTCAACTTATACAACATGTCAGACTCTACGTAAAGACTTATACAGAGAATTCTAACTTATTTCAGGCTTGCTATAACAGCTAGTATGGCCATCATCAAAACATAATAAAATGTTCCTAACACTAAGGACTAAACTTGGAATTATAAAAGTTGAGTGATACACCTATGATCAGCAATGTACTGGAATTCACCAAGGGGATTAGTCTTTGCTATGTTGGGTGAGCTCACTTAGCAGATTAGTCATTGGTATCAACAATTCCACGTACTTATTTATGTTTGGACAATTGAGCAAATGAAGTTGCCAAGAGGATTGGTCTTTGTCCTATTGGATGAGCTCACTTGACAGATCAGTCATTGGTATTAAACTTCATCTTGTATTATTAGTTGGACAAAACAAGAAGAATTGAAGATCAGCAGAGTAACATTGTCAACAGGCTGCTGAGGCATCTTTGTCAGCAGGCTGCTGAGCCAAGTCTACTGATGGCAAAAGCTGTTGAGACATACGTTACACAGTCAAACTTCCACAAAGTCAAAAAGCAAAAGACCGGGATATTTATCCTATCTTTATAACCGCAGTTACACGATCGAACGTTTACAACTCTTTATGGATCAGTTATGGGACATATGGCAAGATCTCATTCATTCCAAATTTAATGGTGGTTAATGCTACAGTACATGTACAGTGCATTATCTGACAGTTTCAACTAACTCTCTCTATATATACAGACAGATACACAGAGTTCCTACTTACAACTCTCAGATTGATATTTCTCTGCAAATACTTTGTGTGAACACAGATTTGAAAACCTTCTTCTTCATCTTTTTCATTTCTAATGACGGATAAAGCTGATGTTCATATTGGAACTAGTCAAAGTGTGAGAGTATATGTTTCTGACTGTCATACAACTGAGTTAGCCATCAACATTGGAAGAAGAATCAGAAGGGTTGCTGGCTTAGAAAATGTTATCAATAGAAGATTGGAGAGAATTTCATATGTCAACGTTTTGGAATTCTGGAAGAATATAGTCATACATGAAGGTAGAGAGGCCTTCACTACAATGGTTAATGGAACAAAGATTGAAATTACTTCAGATTTACTGAGATAAGTATTTCATTTTGGACTTGGAGATGGTGCTCCTACCAATCCAGAAATGATGAATCTGCCAAGAATGAAGTTTGTTGATGCTATTAAGACAAATGAGAACATACCTTCATCTCTAGGCATTAATGTGAGGCACATTGGATTTGAATATAATCTACTGAGCAAGTTAATTACCAAGACCATTTTGGGATTCAGTGGGAGTCTAGATACACTTTCTGGACCCAAGATAGACCTATGAAGTTTGATTGGGCTGGATTCTTTATACACTATATGAAGAAGGTGTTTACTGAAGATAGAGATGGTATAAGGAAGTCCAAAACCAAGCCCTTGTCCATATACAAGCCGGAAGTTGCTAATCCTATTCCTGGGTTAGATTATGATGAAGATGTAGATGATAAAGCAACTGAGGGTGACAATGATGGAGATGATGATGCTGGTAGTGAGCAGGTTAAGCAAGTTGTTAAATCTGCTTCACCTAAGAAAGTTCTTTGAGAAGAGGAAGGTCTTGACACACGGAAAAATCACTGAGTTGCTAAAGCCTAGGAAAACAAGAAAGCAAACAGCAGAGACTGCTGAGTCTGCTGAGGGTCCAGTTGAAATTGAAGTTACTGACCCTGCTGAAGTTACAAGGAAGAAGTCTGCTGCTAAAATCTTGAAAGAGCAACAGAAGGAAGATAGTAGAAAGAGGAAGGCTACTGAGGTTGAAGCTGAACAACCTTCTAAGAGAATAAAGGAAATAGCATAGAAAAGGACACATGGAAAAGGGAAACAGTTGAGGATTCTAGAGGCTCAAAGGGAAGTAGAAGAAGAGGTTGTTGAACCTACTGAAGCTGCAGAAGTTGTTGTTGAGCAACTTACTGAAGAGCCACAGCAGAGTACTAAATCTGCACCAGCTATGGAAATTGATACAATGGTACAAAACCCTGCCATTTCTGCAATAGTTCAGGGGGAAGAGCAATCTATTGCTGACCCTACTGATGATCATGTAAGTCAGGGGGAACCAAGTGTGGAACAGATGGAAGTGGCAGGTACAAATGTACAACCTGAGAAACCTATTGACCTAAATGCATCTGTTGAGGAAACTTTGAATCTGCTTGTTAAGACCTTTACAGTTCAACAAATTGAACAAACAGCTCCCAGAAAGCCATCTATGCCCTTTGAAAGCAAAGAAAATAAAAAGAAGGAAGGGTATGTTGATCCTAAACTCCAGCTGGTTGCTGATTACTTTCAATGGAAGTTTGGGTTTTACAAGAGACAAAAATCAGCTGCTGAGCCTATGACAGACTTTGAGGAATGGACCTTTGAAAAGTTAGGAGTGGATAACTTACTTGACTTGGATGATACTTCTTTGCTGGAAATGAGATTGATCGAACTCATTGATGAACAAAAGAAAGAAGAAGGTATCATGTTTAAGGATGCTAGGGGTGGACCAGACAGTGATGATTCATCATCATCTGACTCTGATGATGATCATCCCCCACATCAAGGAGAAGCCAGTGGAACTGTATTGTTAAATGAACCAAGAGTAGAACGGTCCACTGATGCTGGCAAGTCTCATCGAGGGCAGCAGGTGGTCAAATGGATGAAGATCTGGAGGACCTCACTATAGATGATTTGGAGGCTCTAATTAATGATGGAATAAATCTTGGAGGTAACATGATGGTTGGCACGTCTGATACATTCAAGGTTGTGGAGTCTGAAGTGAATCCTGATGATCAGCAGACTGAAAATCTTGATGAGGAAAGGGTTTTTGAACATAGTGAGCCTGATATCAGTTCTGAAGATTCAGTTCAATATCAAGGGTGGATTGATACTCAGGGCACTATATCTAAATATGTTGATACTTTACAGAAGATTGTTGTTGCCAGAGGATCAGTAGAGGAAAACTTGTCTACTTTTCCTTTTATTCTTGTGGAAGAGAGTGTCCTACTCACTGAGGAACAGACAGTGATTGGACAGAGATTGGACATGGTGATGGGCCTTGAAGGATCACCATTGGTTTTTGAGGAGGTTCAGGCTGCTGAGGATCAAACAGAACCTGAACAAAGGTCGGAACTTGTAGTACAGGTTCTTCGAGGATCAAACAAAGACTGGACAAAGGTTGGAACTCACAATGGGTTTGGAGGAAACCCTTGCTATTGTTGAAGAACATGCTACTGAAGTAGAGCCTACTGGAGTTAAAGTCACTAAAGGGAAGGATAGTCAGCAGGCTGCTAATATTGATGAGGATGAACAGCTGCTGGACTATGACTTTAGTGATGAGGAGTTTTAAATGCTCGAGGAAGAACCTATTGTCTTTGAACCACAGCAGGCATTTATACCAATTTTGAGGAACTCCGCCCAAGATCCAATCTTGGATGAAATTTTTGAAAATATAGTTGAAGAAGGACCTCACCTGCTTGGAAAGGATATGAGTTGGGCCATGGTTGTCAGCAAACAGAGGGCACAATACAATGTTGAAGAGCCTGCTGATGAAGCTGCTGGACATATGGCTGGAGGATTGGCTGGTGGAGTACCAGCACAGGTGTTGGATGAGTTGAGGGCAGTCAGAAGTGACATTACAAGATTAAGAACTCAACTTGACAGACAAAAGCAAAGATTTGAAGATTTGTTGAACCTGGTGGAAAATAGAGGGAGGACTACTGAAACAGTTGCTTCCAATATTACCTCCACTCAATATGCTATTGCTGACCTTGCCCATGATGTGAAAGGAATTAAACAAGGCAATACACAGAAGGAGAAGTTCTTGAAAGAACAATTTGCCTCCATTCACCAGAAACTTGACAAGCTTGTGATGACGGTCAAATTATACCCGTAAAAGTCATCAACATTGACCTTAAATCGAGATTAATAATACGCATTTTATATTAAATCACACGTTATATTTAATATTTAATGTTATGTGATTTATATTATGTAAATTGGTATTTACTCGTTTTTATCCGATTTACTGTGCGATTAATGTTGATTTTACAGATCATTACAAATCGAGAAGATTAGTGTCATTCAATCAATTATCTCAAGATAAGGAAGGAAGGAAATCGGAGCATTAAATGAGAGAGTAATCGGATCGACATGCAAACGTGCAGTGGGGAGCAAGGCAAACGAAGAAAACGTGTAGAACATGGAAAATATAGGTTCGGTCGACCGAACCATTAGGCTCGGTCGACCGAGTGTCATCTTTCGGTTGACCGAGTGTCAGCTTCGGGGCGGTTTAGGGCTTTAGTCGTGTTTACCTTCTAGAACCACCCTAAGTCGGCAAAAACTTCTATATAAGCAGCAGCTACGAAATTTGTAAAACACACCAAAATATAACTTAGAATATCATTCAATAAAATCACTCTATTCATATCTTGATTCAATGTAGTTTATTGAGGTGTTTCCAAACAATTTAAGGGCTGCATTATGTAAGCCTTTATTTTCTGTTTCTTTTCTTTTAAGTAATTAATCCCTCCCAATTATGCTTTATTGTTTGAGTTAGTTAATTCATAGCTAGATGATGTAGATCTAGGTTATGTCGTTATGGATGTGGCGAAGCCTTGTCTATGAGGATCCCATAACCTACGTCATACACTTAGTATTTATTCATGAATCTGCATTGTTTAATTAATGTGTATCTAAGTTAGTTTATATGAATGCTTTTACTGTTTAATCTGTTCTGTATGATGAAACGATGAGAGATACGTTCAGGGATGTAATCTGGGGAAGAAATTGATTCGGGTGACCGAATGAGTTCACTCGGTCGACCGAGCCCACCTATTCGGTCGACCGAGCCCTGTTTTATCTGTTAAATAGCCACGTCTTTATGGTTAGGTTAACTTAATAGAATTTATTATCTCAGTAGGTATGGCTATGGCTACGTTACTCGCTTAGTTTAATTAAAATGTGTAAAAAGGAAATACCATTATAAAACTCTTTGGTAGGCTTAGAAATGATCTTCGGACGTTCAGCGTTATCTAGGTAGGTTTATATTTGGGGATTGCTAGCACCTGATTATACATACGTCGTAGATTAGCATGAGACTATAACTTGGTAATTGCTAGTTGGACGAGAGCTTGAGTAATCGTTTAGGAAATACGCTAACCACGGGAATGTTGCCTGGACGAGGTGTACGGTTAATATCGGCATCCTTAGAGTCGTAAGCGTGTGAGTTATATGAGATGGAGGCACCAAAAGGCGAAGTCACGTAACAATATCACAGTGATCTAGTGACCTACCGGTGCTAAGTCAAGTTAAAGAGGATGACTCCCGTAGCCAATCTAAGATAGATACAAACGGATTGACAATCAATAAGTTCAGTTTATTATATAAATTATCTAGGTCCAAACGATAAAGACTATAATTGGGGAGGTTAATTACGTTGTGTCGAGTCGTGTCTTTACTTTTCTTGTCTTATGTTGGTCGTAGACCGCCTTTATGTCCTTGACATGTATAATTAATTGTTTATATATGAGATGACCCACAATTGGTTCCCTGTGGGATCGACCTTGATTCACTATAGCTATACTACGATGGGCCTAGTCCTCTTGCTAGTATTGGTTTATGGTGGTCAAGTATATTATATCCTGATTGACCCCGATCAAGTTTTTGGCGCCGTTGCCGGGGAACCAACGGTCAATTTTATATATAAATAATTTTTTTATTCATGCCGAGTTTTTTGTTTTAGAATCGTTTTTACGTTTTGAGTCCTCTCAGTTTATGCGCTCTCTCAATCGAAAATTCAGATTCTACAAAAAAAATAAATAAATAAATAAATATATATATATATATATATATATATATATATATATATATATATATATATATATATATATATATTCGATCGACGAGAGACCTCATTCGGTCTAACCGAGAGTTTATAATTTTTTTTTTTGTTTTGTTCTTTTACATTACTTTTACGGTTTATAATTTGTGTTTTCGAGTCCGGAATTTCGGCGTGTCTGTTTATCTCCGTATGTTTAATCCGTAGAGTCGATAGCAAACATGGGAAGCCATGTTAAAATCAGTCTACGGTCTGTTTTGTTTTTCTTCTGTTTGCAGAAACCAGGGAAGCAATAATCTGAGTCAGTAATTTTTCAAGGGCGCTGAGAAAATAACCCAGCAACATGCGGAATTACTACTCTAAGATGGGAAAAGCGATGGAAGCAATACCTTTAAAGCACCAAGATGGCTCCGAAAAAATTTTAAAGGCTTAAATTCTTCGTGGCACAATGTTGAAGGCAAGGTACTACCTTTTTTTTGCTTATGTTTTACTACCTTTTAATTTTTTTGAGCATAAGTTAGCCTATACATGAACTTAGTATGAATCTTAGCCCGGAGTTGGTTTGTAAGAATAATTTTATTAGTGTCGAAGGTTTTGCCCTAATCTGTCTCATCTAGAGGGTGTAAGGAAACATGTAGTCGTTGAAAGGAAGCAGTGAATAAAGAGTTCCTCGTAGTTCTGTTAAAATCTCATGGTCCTATGCATGAGATTGCTTCTACTGGCCATGGGAGCAACAAATTGTGTAGTTTAAGCATTCAAAATCTAAAGAAGACGTTGAGTTTTGAGAGAACACCATATTCTGCTTTCGTTGAGTTTTATGGTGATGGCTTCTCGGTGAACCCACCTTAAACAGAAACGAGATTACGCTTTGGGTGACAATTTAGAAATCGCATAATCGTAGTACATGGGTTCGGAAATGGTCTAACCATGGCTGGGCGAGTTCAACCGAGCTTCGGCTCAATCAACTCCCTCCACGTGTGATGTACGTTCTGCGAGTTCAACAAGACTTAGCATAGCCGATAAGCCTTCAAAGCTAAACGGGCTTAATCTTGACGGATTGGCCTGAATCGTCACATATGTTCCAACGAATAAGGCAGGCGTGAGGCTTGCCTACATAACCGACCTTATTCGGAGTACTTAGATTCATTGTTTCTTATTGTCAAGGCCAAAACCATAATTTTAGCCGAGTTTCTTAGAATTCACTAATTCCTAAAACGAGAGCCGAGGTAAGAGCTTTGGATAAATGGTATGGATAAATGTTGTTTCCTAGGTCTCACAACCAAGGGAAGGGTATTAATCCGCAAAAGCAACAAGCCCACCTCTTATAGTGCGCAAAGGGTCAAAGTCTGGCGATCCAAGAATGATAACTGACAAGGATAATCTTTGGAAAGTCGAGTTGAGGACTTAAAACTCAGAACTACTTCTTTAAAACCCTTAGGATTTCTTTTTAGGATTTTAGGTTTTGTTTTCTTTGAGTCAAATAAAAGTAACGTGACATGTGTTGAGGTTTTTTATTTTGCCGTGTTCTGATGGCCATTGGGCTAAGGATGTGCAAAACTTTTTTACTCAATATAGGCCACGTGAAATAGAGTTCCGTAGGAGAGTCAAGAAATTGCTAAAGAAAAGGAAATTTAGCAAACAACCTTAAGATGGAAGCATTAAGAGAGCTTGAGAATTATTGAAGATGTAACAGAGAATGATTGGTGCGAACAAGAACAATTTTGGTCAACTTCCAAAACCTTTTAGAATGGTGATCCAAGTGAAAATCCAAAGTGATGTGAAATTCATTCTGCAATTATCCTTACCTTTCCTTTTACACTTTTTCACCTTCAAAATTTTCGATCCTCTCACCAATCTGCCCCGACAGTTCACATTTCTAACCATTCTTTCATCGCCTCTCTTTCTTTCCATCCGTTTCACTCTCCCACCCAATCCCATTCCCTTAAACAATACCCACCCAAAACACAATTTCTTATCCGTCCTTTATCTTTTCTTCCCATCCTTATGTATATCTTTTTCTAAACCCATCATACTCTCAACCTCCATTTTGTTTACAAAATACCTTTGTGTTATGGAATTTGAAATATTGCTAAGCTTTAATGATAATTTTTATCATTTTGATTTTCATGATCCTAGTTGGGGAAGTGTAGCTCGACCCTAGCTAGATTTTAAAGGTTTTGGTTCGATCAAAGTACAACTTATCTTTCTACCGGAAGTTTTAAATTTCACATTTTTTCCGTCTATTCCGGCATTTCTAGATGATAAGTTTTGTTCTACATTATCATACTCATCCGACCTTGTTGATGACGGTTATGACTTTTACGTGATACATTGGGTTATTAGTAATTTCGAGGAGTAGCTACATCTCCCTATGTTATTGATGTCCAATGCAAGCGAGAATTTTCTGCGCTAACTGTTTGATTTTATCGTTATCCTCTAGGTCGCATTCCATCTGTTATACCTTACCAAGTTTCTCTTTTCCTGGATTGAATGCCTTTTCGATCGAGTCAACCTCGTGTTTTCCCACATGGGGTTATGCTTTTAGATCTTTGTCTTATCCACCCGGTTCTTAGATGAAGACTACCATCTTTAGTTGCTTGTTTATTTTTCTTTCTATTTAGTATTTTTCTTGTCGTTGGTTGTATAAAATAAAGTGGCTTAAATTTTTTTTCGGTTTTCATACCAAATTACAGCCACATTATTCTATAACTTCCATAGACATGGTGTTATTAACGGTTTCGTGGAGTTTGTCCGCTTATCTGAGTTTTCACTTGCTTCTCCACAACGTCTTCGACATTTACTCCGATATTGTTCCTTTACTTGAGAGCCGTTTCAGAGCTAAGTCTTTTCTTAAATTCTCATTTATTTTGTCATTGAGGACAATGCCATGTTTAAGTGGGGGTAGGAGACTTAGCTATGTTATGTTATAATTGAAATTTGAATGAAACGGTAGAAAAATTGAAAAATTGAAAATTGAATAAATACCATATTATTTATCTCGCACCTTAGAATTGTGAGTTCCTAGCTAAGAATTGATAGGAAATAAACCAAGTTGCATGAGTACGTGATCATTTTATACTTATGTTAAGTAAATTTAAGGATATTCATGCCCGTTTTTGCAAGTAGTTATTTATTATTCAAATTACTCAATCTATGAATCGAATACCGCACTAATCATAATAACTGAAGAAATTATGTGTACATTGCATAGATGATTGGTTATGTAAACTTGGTGTCAATATCTATCTGCTGATGCATTCTTATATTTTAGCCATTAAAGCGGAGTAATAAGCTTGAGACGTACCTGTGTTTGACAATGCGTTAAAACACTGGGCTTGTAGTAACATTACCAAAGTAGCCCCGCGCTTGTGGTAATATTCGATGCTATACATGATCTAAGATAGGAGGATACTCTAAAAAGTTTTCTACCTTGAGATTAATAGTATTTGAAAAATATGAAGATATGAAAAAATATTCAACTCTTTAAGAGGCTTTGAGTAGTACTCGGTCTCCAAGTCCAAAATCCCTATAGATATGCTCTTGCTTATTGCTCTAGTGCTTCAAAAATTTAAAGGCTTGAGAAGTATGAATGCTGAGGTTGGTAGGTTGAGATTACGAAGTTGGCATAAACTCTAATCTTGCCACGAATATATAAAACTAAATGCACATGCACACATCACTTCGATTCATAGTCAGTAGTGAATAATGGATATCTTATGAGCATGACTAGTATGAGTTGACTTGAGTTTCTTGTGTAAGTATGATTTGACCTTAGAAAATGTTGTCTTGGGGAATGACTTATTGATGCTTTGTTCGGGACGATCAAAGTCTAAGTGGGGGGTAGTTGATGATGGTCAAATTATACCCGTAAAAGTCATCAACATTGACCTTAAATCGAGATTAATAATACGCATTTTATATTAAATCACACGTTTATATTTAATATTTAATGTTATGTGATTTATATTATGTAAATTGGTATTTACTCGTTTTTATCCGATTTACTATGCGATTAATGTTGATTTTACAGATCATTAGAAATCGAGAAGATTGTCATTCAATCAATTATCTCAAGATAAGGAAGGAAGGAAATCGGAGCATTAAATGAGAGAGTAATCGGATCGACATGCAAACGTGCAGTGGGGAGCAAGGCAAACGAAGAAAACGTGTAGAACATGGAAAATATAGGTTCGGTCGACCGAACCATTAGGCTCGATCGACCGAGTGTCATCTTCGTTGACCGAGTGTCGACCGGGCGGTTTAGGGCTTTAGTCGTGTTTACCTTCTAGAACCACCCTAAGTCGGCAAAAACTTCTATATAAGCAGCAGCTACGAAATTTGTAAAACACACCAAAATATACCTTAGAATATCATTCAATAAAATCACTCTATTCATATCATGATTCAATGTAGTTTATTGAGGGTGTTTCCAGCAATTTAAGGGCTGCATTATGTAAGCCTTTATTTTCTGTTTCTTTTCTTTTAAGTAATTAATCCCTCCCAATTATGCTTTATTGTTTGAGTTAGTTAATTCATAGCTAGATGATGTAGATCTAGGTTATGTCGTTATGGATGTGGCGAAGCCTTGTCTATGAGGATCCCATAACCTACGTCATACACTTAGTATTTATTCATGAATCTGCATTGTTTAATTAATGTGTATCTAAGTTAGTTTATATGAATGCTTTTAATAACCATTGCTAAACATTCGTATGATGAAACGATGAGAGATACGTTCAGGGATGTAATCTGGGGAAGAAATTGATTCGGGTGACCGAATGAGTTCACTCGGTCGACCGAGCCCACCTATTCGGTCGACCGAGCCCTGTTTTATCCGTTAAATAGCCACGTCTTTATGGTTAGGTTAACTTAATAGAATTTATTATCTCAGTAGGTATGGCTATGGCTACGTTACTCGCTTAGTTTAATTAAAATGTGTAAAAGGAAATACCAATATAAAACTCTTAGGTAGGCTTATGAATTGATCTTGGACGTTCAGCGTTATCTAGGTAGGTTTATATTTGGGGATTGCTAGCTTTGATTATACATACGTCGTAGATTAGCATGAGACTATAACTTGGTAATTGCTAGTTGGACGAGAGCTTGAGTAATCGTTTAGGAAGTATGCCTAACCACAGGAATGTTGCTCGGACGAGGTGTACGGTTAATATCGGCATCCTTAGAGTAAAGCGTGTGAGTTATATGAGATGGAGGCACCAAAAGGCGAAGTCACGCAACAATATCACGTTGATCTAGTGACCTACCGGTGCTAAGTCAAGTTAAAGAGGATGACTCCCGTAGCCAATCTAAGATAGATACAAACGGATTGTGAGTCAATAAGTTTGATTTTTATTATATAAATTATCTAGGTCCAAACGATAAAGACTATAATTGGGGAGGTTAATTACGTTGTGTCGAGTCGTGTCTTTACTTTTCTTGTCTTATGTTGGTCGTAGACCGCCTTTATGTCCTTGATATGTATAATTAATTGTTTATATATGAGATGACCCACAATTGGTTCCCTGTGGGATCGACCTTGATTCACTATAGCTATACTACGATGGGCCTAGTCCTCTTGCTAGTATTGGTTTATGGTGGTCAAGTATATTATAACCTGATTGACCCCGATCAGCTTGCTGAGGCACCCAAGCCTGCTGTAGCTGAACCTGCTGGAACACTTCACCCTGCTGGATTGGATCCTAAGATTACTGAGAGGATCAATCTACTGGAGCAGACAATTAAAGGAAGGATCACTGCAGTTGACACTAGAACAGAAATCATGGAGGGTCAATTGAACAACTTGGTGATCACACAGGAGAGTGTTCATGGTCTGCTATCCCGTTTTGTTGATGATGTCAATAAGGAGGAAGAGAGCCAAACAGTAGTAGCAAAAGAGGCTGCTAGAATTTTTGCACAAAAGAAATGGGAGGCTGACACCAATGCATTCAGAGAACCTGCACCTGGCAGACTTCGGCTGACTGATGACATCTTCAAGGAATACAAAAAGCTATATTACAATAAGAGGAGACCTTGCCATAACAAGGGCTTTCATTAAGGGCTAAATTCCTTCTTGGGACTGAAATTCTGGGAAGCCAGGGTCAAAGCTCTAAGATCTTCTCACAGAGGTGGCAGAAGTGGAAGAGGTGGAAGAAGTCTACCCACTACATCAGCAAGAGATTCATTGGATGAGTTCAAGCAGTTATACATGCATTTAGGGTTTAGAGTACACCAAATTAACCTTACTCTACCTAAGGCATGGAAATGGTGGAAGGAAGTGAACCCCCATATTGATTTTTCCCTTATTGAAAATCAATGGATGAGAGAAATGGTTAGAGATATAAGGGAATATCATGAGCAGCAAGAGAAAAAAAGACAAGAAAGGGAAAGGAGGAACTAGATCAAAGATACTTACACATGCATTTTATTTTTCTTTGAATCTAGATTGTAATAACTTTTGAACAAGCTGATTATAATGAGATTTTGGTGAATTTGTTCTGCTTTTGTTTTTACTCTTTTGCTTTTCTTTGTAAGGAGGGTATTGGCATCATCACCAAAAAAAGGGAAATTGTTGGACTTATTTTAAGTTTTAGTGATGAGTGCCAGACTAGCTGTTATAGAGCAAAGGCAAAAAGATCTTTAGATCAAATGTATAGGCTTATTAGAGTTTGATCTTTGTATAGGTTTGATCAATCAAGCACTGTAAAAGGTCAGCTGACTTTCATCGCTGAGACTGTCAAGATCGAGAGGGTACCAGTCAGTAGACTAGTTTAGGAACTCGCCAAGATCGAAAATTTGAAGGCTCAAACTCGATTATTGAAGGCTAAGGGATCAAACTTAGTATTTAAAGTCAAGGATATGGAATCAGAATTTAGGAAAGTCTGTGATGACCTAAACTGATTACATATACCTTGTGTACAAGGTCTAAGTTCCATAAGTAAAGTGGTGATTGGAACTTTGTTATGATCAAAATGGTGTAATCTAACTTCATGAAAAAAAAGTTAGATATAAGAGAAGTCAGCTGCAGTGTTTTATAAACACAGCAACCTTGGATCAGCTGACTGATATGCATTTCAGCAGACTTACACTCAAGAAACCTGCTGAACATATATCTCGATTTAATCAAAGGTTACATTGGAAGATTACTAGGATAAGGACATATAACAACTCTTGGTTTTGTCAACAAATCAATGGCTAAGATTAAAGGGACGTTGGAAAGAAACAGAGGTTTATCCAATGGATACAAGTCAAAGGGTGAGCGATCAAAGCTGTCAAAGGTAAAGCGAGCGATGTCGATCCTATGTCTGAGGACAAAATGCAAGTCATGAAAGGGACAAATCTGAAACGGCTATGTTTGAATTTCAAACATAAGTCACAAGGATTCTCACCTATAAATAGAAGACCCCTAATACAGAAACATGTGATGATTTTTGAGAGAAAAATAACAATTAATCTTGAGCTTCAGATTCTTATCAAGAAGTCACCCTGTTGACCCTACTGAACTTAAAGCTACTGATCCAGTATATTCTTCAAGTGTAACCTGCTATCAAGTTACATCAAGTACACACACTTGAAGACATCAAGCTGCTGATCATTTCATCCTAATCAAGCTGCTGAAAGCTGAATCACTTACTTGATTCAAACTTTCTTTTACAAGAAACCTGCTGAAGCCAGTGAAGCATCTTTGTGCGTAAGGACTGTTGTTTGTGGTTGTTGGTCCCTTGAAAAGGCTTTGGTTAAGTTTAGAGGGGGGGTGAATAAACTTAACACTTAAAACTTTGGAGTTAACAAAGTCTGCAACTCAAGACTGACTGCGATACTTGATGAGTCTCTTGAGACTTGATAGCAGCTCTGTGATTCGTTTTCTTTGAATTTGTGCGTGAATTGTATCAAAATTAAGCCTTAATACTTGTTGTTAAATATGATACTAAGTATTAGATGCTCATTAGTGCAAGTGTGTGATTTGGTTGCTAGATTGATGAGGTTGATGTGGTAATAAACTAAGTGCGAGAATATAAATCTTTGAAAGTAAATGGCCAGATTTTATAGTGGTTCAGGTGGTGTAATCTGTCAGTCCACTCTCTCCTGTGATGTTGGAGGAAATTCACTAGAGATCTTTGATGTAGTTTTACAAAGATTCCTAAGTTGTTTGTCCTTCACCAATAACTATGGCTTCACAAGCGAAAACTAGGAGCATGTAGGATTGCTTTGCTCTGAGTCTTCCACTTGGTCCTTGAAGGTAGGATTGCCTCTTCACCGGCTCCACCACAAACAACGATCTTTCACACCCAAAAGATGCTTCTTTGTCTTGGCGGAGTTCTTTGTAAAATAAAGATTGAATCAAGTAAATGATTCGATTGCGGAGATTGATTAGGATGATGTAATCGGCGACTTGCGATCTTCAAGTGTGTAATCTTGATGTAACTTGAATACAGAATGCACTTGAAGAAATTCACTAGATCAGCAGCCTTATGCTCAGTAAGTTCAGCAGGGTGTTTTTTCAGTATTATCTCTTCAAAGTTTGTTAATTTTCATCATCTTGTTTCTAAGTTGGAAGTCCTTTATTTATAGGTAGGAATGCATGTGACTTGTATTTGAAATTCAAATGTGACCGTTCCTTGTTTTTGTCCCATCTGATTTGCATTCTGTCACTATTTATAGGGTCGACAACTTTATCGAATTCCTTTTGTGATGCGATCATCCACCCCTTTGACTTGTATCCAATGGATAAAAATATAAATCATCCCAACGTCTTTTTAATCTCAGCCTTTGATTTTCTTGATAAGTCAGAGGTAGTTGGCTGTCCTTATCCATGTAATCTTCCAAAATAATCTTGAGTTGATCGAGGTATATATCGTGAGTTCATCGATCTCTGTGAGATACTATCGATCTGCTTGAACATCATATTTCTGTGTATAAAATATAATGCAGCTGATTTCTTTTATCTAACTTTTATTTGTGAAGTTAGATTACACCATTTTAATTATAACCAAGTTCCAAACATCATCCAACTTATGGAACTTAGACCTTCTACACAAGGTATATGTAATCAGTTTAGGTCATCACAGACTTGCCTAAATTCTGATTCCATATCCTTGACTTTAAATACTAAGTTTGATCCCTTAGCCTTCATTTCTTCGAGTTTGAAACATCGGCCTTCGGTCTTGATCTTGGCGGAGGTTCTGACTAGTCTCTTGACCTATCTACCCTCTTCGACTAGACCGATCTCTTGACATCAATCAATGACCCTTTACGATGCTTGTTTGATCAAACCTATTTATGAATCAAACTCTAATAAACCTATACATTTGATCTAGACATCTTTTTGCCTTTGCACTATAACAGCTAGTATGGCACTCATCATCAAAACATAGAAATAAGTCCAAAAATTTCCCCCATTTTGGTGATGATGCCACTACCCTCACCTAATCAGCAAAGCAAAAAGATTAAGACAAAAATAGAACAAGTATTCATCTTTCATTAAAATCATTTGTTCAAGGCTATTACAAACTAGATATAGCAAAGATAAAGTAATGTGAGTATGCTGATCTATTGTCTCTTTTCTCTTTCTTGTCTAGCCTTCTCAGCTTGCTCTTGATAGGCTCTGATTTGTTCTATCATATCCCTCATCCACTCATTTTCAATCAAAGTGAAATCAATGTAGGGATTAACTTGTTTCCACCAGTTCCAAGCTTCAGGCAGGATAAGATTGATATCATTCACTCTGAATCCAAACTTCATGTACAAGAAACAGTTCCTTGAATTCATCAAGTGAGTCCTTTGCTTTTGTGATAGGTAAGATCCTATCACCTCTGCCACTTCTTCCACCTCTGCCTCCTCTGTAAGTTGCCCTTAAGGCTCTGACTCTTGCTTCCCAAAATTTCCATCCCAAGAAAGAGTTTAGACCTTCATGAAATCCCATGTCATGATAAGGTCTTCTTCTGTTATAGTATTCTTTCTTGTATTGTCTAAAGAGATCATCAGTAAGTTGAACTCTGCCAGGTGCAGGTTGCCTGAAAGCATTGGTATCATCTTGCCATCTCTTCTGTGCAAAAAGTCTTGCATCCTCTTTTCTGTGCGTTGATTGGCCCTCTTCCCCCTTAGTGACATCATCAACAAAACGGGATATGAGGCCATGAATACCCTCATGTGAGATGACCACTCTATTCAATTGACCTTCTATAGCTCCAGTTCTTGTATCAAGTGAAGTAATTCTTGATTGCAAGGTCTCCTCCAGTAGGTTGATCCTTTCAGTAAGTTTGGGATCAGGCATAGCAGGTTGTTGTGCGGCAAAGGCGAGAGCTCGATGAGTTTAGGTGCAACAGTAAGGTTGTCAAGTTTCTGATGGATAGAAATGAATTGGTCTTTTAGAAACTTCTCTTTGGCAGTATTTCCAACCTTGATTCCTTTCACATCTAGTATCAGATCATTCACAGCATTTTGAGTAGATGTGAAGTTTGAAGCAAGCTGTGGCGATTGATTGTCATTTTCATTTACCATCTTCACTGATTCTTCAAATCTCTCTTCCTGTCTATCCAGTTGAGTCTTCAAGCTGTTGCATATCATGCCTTATGAGTCCTCAACTCATTTAACACTTCAAGCGGCACTTCACTTGGTCATTCTTCCACGGTGGCTTCATCAATGAGCTCCTCCACATTGTACTGTGGCCTCTGATTGCTTATTACCATTGCCCAACTCCTATCCAGTCCAGTAGGGTTAGGTCCTTCATATTCATCCAGGATAGGATCAATGGCAGGCTCCTCAAAAATAGGTACAAATGCCTGAGGGGGATCAACACCAATATTTTCTTCTTCAGGCATCTGAAACTCCTCATCACTGCAGTCATAGTCCAGCATCTGCTCATCTTCATTAACAGCAGTCTGCTGGCTATCTTTCCCTTCGATGGTCTTGCCTCCAGTAGGCTCCACTACAGCAGCCTCAACAATAACAGAGGTTTCCTCCAAACCCAAATCAGGTTCCAACCTTTGTCCAGGTGCTGTTTGAGACTCAGCAGCCTGTACCTCCTGTTCCAACCTTTGTGCAGGTGCTGTTTGTAGTCCAGCAACCTGTACCTCCTCTTCAACACTCTGTGGATTGAATATAGCCTCATTATCCACTTGGAATCCTTCTGCATGACCAATCTTGTGTAGGATGATGGCAGTTTTAGTAAGAATGCCCTCAAAGTCAAATCCATCTTGATATTCAATGGACTCTTCTGAGCTGGCACTAGGTTCATTGAAATCAGTAACCTTTTCTCCATCTGAATCCTCACTCAGTTCAGGTTCAGTTTGTGCAGTAGGCTCTACAACATGGAATGTAGAAGATTCATTAGCTAGCCTACCAGCACTCAGATTGATTCCTTCATTGATCAATGCTTCCAGATCATCCATGGTGAGATCCTGTAGATCCTCATCCATCTCTCCGATCTCTGGCGGCCCTCGGCCGAGACTTACCGATATTAGTGAATTTGTTATGCAGGTGGTTCAATGATTAATGCAGTCCCACTGGTTGCTCCTGGTCCAGAGGGGAAATCTCCTCTAGAATCTGATGATGAGGAAGAATCATCATCGCCATCTCTTGGATCTTTAAACTTGATACCCTCCTCTTTCTGTTGTTCATCAAACAAGTCCATCAGTCTTGATTGCAGCAGGGTGGTATCAACTAGATCCAACAAATTCTCTACTCCCAACTTTTTAAAAGCCCATTCCTCAAAATCTATCATAGGTTCAGCAGCTGGCTTTTGTCTCTTGTAGAAACCAAACTTCCATTGAAAATAATAAGCAATTTCTTTGAAGTTTGGGATCCACATACTCTTGATTTTCTTTCTTTCTTTCACATGCCTTTCAAAGGGCATGAAAGATCTCTGGAGCAGACTCAAGTACCTTGTTGACCTCCAAAGGTTCCAACAAGTAGGTTCATGGTTTCTTCAATGAGATGTTTGAAAGTCGATGAGAGTTCTTTGAGGTTGTACATTTGTGCCTACTACTTCCATCTGTACCACACTTGGTTCCCCACGACTTACATGCTCATCGGCGAGGTTAGCGTGCCATTTGCTCTTCCCCCGAGTTCTTGCCACACTTGCAGGGTCTTCAACCAAGTCTTCAATTATCTCTTCAACTACCACAGCAGGTTCAGGTTCAAGTGGTTTGCTGTGGTTCTTAATAGATACTACAGCGAGGCTCGGGTCGATGGCTGCTTTGTATATCTTCAACAGATTGCTCAACAACAACCTGTCCATCATCAGTAGACTTGACTACCTCTTCAGGTGAGGAGTCAGTAATCTCCACAGGCCTGATTATGGTCAAGGGCTCAGCCTCAACAGCCTCTTCTTCCTCTTCTACTGATGCTTCCTCTTGGATTCTTTGAGCCTCCAAGTTTTTGAGTTCTTTCCCTTTTCCATGTTTCTGTTTATGGACAATCTCTTTTCTCCTCTTGGAAATGGGTTCATCATTCTTTTCAGTCACAGTAGACTTCCTCTTTCTACTGGCTTCTTTCTGTTGTTCCCTCAATATTTCAACAGATTTTCTTGCAAACAGCAGCAGAGGTGGTAACCTCCACTGGACCTCGTGAGACTCGGCGATCTGTCTTTGTTTGCTTCCTTGTTTTCTTTGAAGGCTTTAATACCTCAGTTATTTTCTTTGTATCTCCACCCTTTCTTTTCTCAGTGGCCTTTCTTGGAGTGCGGCGGAGTTTTATGATTTCTTTTTAGGTTGCTTGACACTGCTCACCACCGGCATCACCATCATCTCCACCATTATCATCATCAATGACCTCTCCGGCCAACCTCTTCATCATCATCTAGACCGGGAATAGCATAATCAATTTCCTTCTTGTATCTAGACCGATTGATCTTTTCGAGATGCTACATCGAGGATTTCCGGATGATTGGCGAGTCTGAACCATCATCCCTAAAGCGGGGCCTTGGACTTCCTCTTTCCCTCTTTCTCTTCCTTGAAGACTTTCTTCATATAATGGATGAAGTATCTAGCCCAATCAAACTTCATGCTCCTGCAGATGATAATCATCAACTCTATCTTGGGTCCTGATAGAGTATCCATACTTCAACTAGTCCCGGTATATTTTTAGCAATCGGTTTGCTCGCCAGATTGTATTCACTTCAATATGTTTGCGATTGATGCAGGCAGATTTGGTGGCTGCATTTGTTTTAATCGATCAACAAACGCCATTTTGTCCAATCCCATTGCTTGAGATTGGTGAGCCATCCACCACTTCAACAAATCCAAAAACTTCCCTCGATGGTGGGAAACTTCAATTCTTGCCCATTCACGCGATTTTAAATGCTTGATTCCTTCATGTATATGAATGTTTCTCCAGAAACTGACAACATTTGTGTATGAAATTGTTTCCAGTCTTATATTCAACACATTCTCCAGACCGGCATATCTCCTTATTCTTCGACCAATGTTAATGTCCAGTTCAGTTCTGTTTGCATCTTCAACAAAACCTCTAACACTTTGGCTTGATTCAATCTGGACATCAACCTTTTCCGCCATTTGTATGAGAAGAATGAGAAGAAGAAGATTGATTCTCAAATCTGCGTTCACACAGTGTAAAAAGATATCGCGAGAGATAAAGCGATTTGCAAGTAGAGATTTTCTTTGTATAATGCTTTGTATAAATAGGCGGTGAGTGGTTTAGCTATCAATCGGTGCGTACATCCATGTCAACCATGATTAATACGAATAAATGCGGCTTGACACGTGTTCCATAACGTTTGATAACCGTTAGATCGTGTTAAGCTGCGGTTATAAAGATAAAATAAATATCCCGCCAATATGCTTTTTGACTTTAATAACTTTGGTGAGTAACGTTCCATCCAAAGCAGGTGATCCTCGGCGAGGGTGGGCTCGGATCTGGCGATAAATGCTTGACGACTCTGCCGACATAAGTACTCTTGATCCTTGTTTTCTTCTTGTTTTGTTCAATTGATAATACAAGATGAAGTTTAATACCAATGACCGATCATCAAGTGAGATCACCCAAAATGACAAAGACCAATCCCTTGGCAACCTCATTTTTGAATTGTCCAAACATGAGTACATGGAATTGTTGATACCAATGACTAATCTGCTAAGTGAGCTCACCCAACATAGCAAAGACTAATCCCCTTGGTGAATTCCTGTACATTGCTGAATATCAGTCAACTTTGATGATTCCAAGTTCAGTCCTTAATTTGGCAAATCTTTCACTGTCAAGTGGTTTAGTGAAGATATCAGCAAGTTGATCCTCAGTAGGGATGTATAGAACCACCACATCTTTCTTTTCAACATGATCTCTTATAAAATGATGTCTCACATCAATGTGCTTGGTTCTTGAGTGCAAAACAGGATTTTCTGTGATTGCAATTGCACTTGTGTTATCACACATAATTGGAATTTCCTTTTCTACAATTCCATAATCCCTTAATTGTTGTCTTAGCCATAGTACTTGTGCCACGACAACTTCGGTGACAATGTATTCGAAACCAAGTGGAAGTTGATATAGAATTGTTTCTTCTTTGAACCAGGAGACCGAGTCTATTTCCCATTAAGCGGTGAGTTCTAAGGTGCTTTTTCTATCAATCTTGCATCCAAAGCATAATCGAATATGAGTAGGATATAACTTTGAAGCTTCCTTCCTTGGAATACCATATCCCTACTCCCAAAGTCTCTTTTAAGTACTTGAGAACTCTCTTTGATTGCACCTAAATGACTTTCTTTAGGTTTAGATTGAAATCTTGCACAAAGACCTACAACATAGGATATATCAGTCTGCTTTGGCGATTAAAGTCTGCAATGATTGCCTATCATCCATACAGTATAAGGTCGATCAACATCTTTGCCTTCTTTATCTTCATCCAATCGATATTTGTACTCATAGGGGTTGAGTTTTTAGTGCTATTTTCCATACCAAATTTCTTCAGCAACTCCTTGGTATACTTGGTTTGATGAATGAAGATTCCATCTTTCATTTGTTTAACTTGCAATCCCAAGAAGTAATTCATTTCTCCCATCATACTCATTTGAAATTTGCTCTTCATTAGATTTGCAAACTTTTCACAAAGTAAATCATTTTCAGAACCAAAGATTATGTCATCAACATAAATCTGTACCCAGCCAGTCTTTGTCCCTTCACTTGATTACGAAAAGTGTCTTGTCAATGGTGCCTTTTGTAAATCCATTGTCCACCAAGAATTGAGATAGAGTCTCATACCAAGCTCTTGGTGCTTGTTTTAATCCATAAAGTGCTTTGTTGAGTCTATACACTTTATCTTCTTGATCTTTAACTTCAAATCCAGGAGGTTGCTGAACATACACTTCCTCCTCTAGAATACCATTCAAAAATGCACTTTTGACATCCATTTGATATACTTTGAAGTTCTTATATGCAGCATGTGCCAAGAATAATTTGATGGCTTCCAATCTTGCAACAGGTGCATAAGTTTCATCAAAATCTATTCCTTCTGCTTGAGAATAGCCTTTTGCAACTAGTCTGGCCTTATTCATCACAATGGTACCAGATTCATCAAGTTTATTTCTGTATACCCACTTAGTACCAATGATATTTGCATGACTTGGCCTTTCAACTAGTGTCCAAACTTGATTTCTTTCAAATTCATTCAATTCTTCTTGCATAGCTATTATCCAATCACGGATCTGAAATAGCTTCTTCAACAACTTTTGGTTCCATTTGAGATAGAAAACAAGTAAACATAGCTTCCAGGTTGTCTTTAGTCCTCACACCTTGTTGTACATTTCCAATAACTTGTTCATCAGAGGTGATTCCTTAACCATTGTGGATTTTGGTTATTTTGATTTTCAGAACATCATCTTGGTAGGGTCTCTTTGTAGCTTCTTCTCTACGGGGTCAAGCAGATCCTTGAGGCTGCTTGGTTGTTGCATCGATAACATTACCAAAGAGGTGTTCGGCAAGAGGCGATGTCGAAGCTTTTAAGCCATTGAATCTTTCCAAAACTTCAACACAATCTGGATCGGTGACTTGTTGATTCTCGGTGAGTCCACAATCTTCATCTTCCATACCGATAAACTTAGGTTCATCAAACACAACATGGATTGTTTCTTCATGTTTGATGACCTCTTGTTAAAGCACCACTGAATGCTCTGCTTGATTGAAGAATATCCCAAGAAAATTCCTTCATCGATTTTGGTTGGAATGTTTTCAAATGAACTTTATGATTTATAATAAAACATTTGCTTCCAAATGGATGGAAATAGGATATGTTAGGTTTCCTTCCATTCCAAACCTCATAAGGTGTCTTCAATGACTTCTTGTTTCTTGATGTTCTATTTTGTGTATAGCATCTTTGTATTTCTTGCTTGACCCAATATCTTTTAGGTAGCAATGCTTCACAAATCATTGTTCTTCTGCTTCCTTTAAGGTTCTGTTTCTTCTTTCAGCAACCCCATTTTCTTTGAGTGTACCCAGCAATGACAAGTTGATGTAGTACACCATTCCGTTCACAATATTCTCTTATAACTTTGTTGAGAAATTCAGTACCCTGATCTGACCTTATCTTTATTACAGTTAAACTTTTCTCATTTTGTAATCTCTTCAAAAGATTAGGCATGCTTTGAAGTGTTTCACTTTTCTTGTTCATAAATATCACCCAAGTGTACCTTGAATAATCATCCACAACCACTAAAGTGTACTTCTTTCTGTTACACTTGTTGGAGTTATTGGTCCAAAAGATCCATATGCATCGGCTCCAACACTCTATTAGTTGATTGTTTGGTCTTTGATTTGAAACTTGACTTTATCATTTACCTGTGACATGCATCACATATAGCATCCTTTTGAATGTGATCTCAGGTAAACCAATCACCAGCTTCTTCTTCACCAACTGATTGATGTCATCAAAGTTTAAGTGATTCAACTTCTTGTGCCATAACCAATTGAGTTCAGACTTTGTATGCACAATCAGGCACGTTTGGAAGGCTATGATAGACCAATCCACAACATACATGTTACTGTTGTCTTATACCAAAGCAAGTACAACTTGATCACCTCTTTCACTAATGACAATACAATTGTTTTTGTCAAAAGTGACCTTGTATCCCATGTCACGTAATTGTCGATTGCTCGACAAGTTGTAGTCGATCCTTCCACATATGCAACATTCTTGATTGTAAGTCCATTTACGATAAGTGTGCCATATCCTCTTGTATATCGGTGTATTCTTGTTGCCAAAATTCACCCTTGGACCATCTTTTGCCACAAAGTTTGATAAGCGAGTGCTTATTCTTTGTCATGTATGCGGAACATCCCTTTGTCAAAGTACCGGATACCCTACAAAACAAAGTTAATGCATTTTAGGTACCCAAAACTGTTTGGGTCCATAGTGGTCGATGGCAAGCATGACCCTTGGTATGTTTCCATAAGGTCTTCTCTGAATGTGTCATACTTTGGTTCATACTTTGGTTCATACATGTATTCCACACATCCATAAGTTCTAACGATAGGTTGTGTAGGAATCACATATGTTTTACGGCCTTTTGGTTTATAATCTTTGTTTAAAGTGATTCTTGGTGTTAGAAGCATTAGTATAACCATTTGTTTGTTGTCTGTTAGGAGCGATACTGTAATATGGAGTCTCTTTGAGGTCTTGTGTAAGTCCTCTGCTTGATCCCATTGCCTAGGTTTTACCCTAGTAGCATGGTTATACTACTTGTTTCTAGCATTAGATGCGAGGAATGTTCCAATCATCATCGATAGGAGCAGTCTACCTTTCCCCGAGATAAGTATCCCTTGAATGATTAACATTTTTGGGTTTAGGATTCTTATCCTTGGAATATTTCTGTTTCTTACCTTACGTGGTTTGTGAGACTTGGTAGCAGTGCGCTATCGTGACTTAGAAGCCAATGATCCTCTTTTTAGATTTACTCTTTTTATTAGAGGTGTGGACTTCTTTGACCTCGATTTTGCTTCCTTGAAGCATTCTCATTGGGTTTTTCTTGCCTCGGCAACCTTCTTTGGGAGTTGGGTCTAGTGCGGTACAAACTTAGGACCAGTGCAGTACTAGGTTGATTACCTTCTTTGGATCCATTCTTGTTAGATTCTTTGAGTTCCAAATCCAAGCCCTGTTCTATCACCATAAGGCTTTCCCGATTTGTATGCGGTATTGGAACAAGATGGTTCAAGTGATTAGAGGTTTCTTTGGATGATCGTGAGACTTACACGATTTTGTCCAACATCTTTTCCTTACCTTTGAGAACCCTTAATTGACTTTCAATCTTCCAACTTCTAACTCAAGAGCTTCTTTTTCAGCCTTCACAATCTCATAACAGATTGTATTATCCTCGATTGATTAAGGATGGCATCCAAAGTCTCATTGTTGTAAGAATTTCTAGGATTTGAACCACAAGTTGATTCACAATCACTTCCAGCAGGAGTATTGATAGATACAGTGTTGTATACCTCCTCAGTTTCATCCATATTGGCCATCAAAGCATAATCCTCCATATCAAACAACCGATCTTTGTGTCATCCGATTCATTTCCTTTTTTGATTCCACTTCATACCCTGATTCATCTTGACAACCATAGCCTTCTTGCCATGTCTTCTTTGTTGACTCTTGGTCTTCAGTAAGTCTGGACAATCAGGTCTAAAATGTCCAGGCTTCTTACAGTTGAAGCAAAGATAGTCAGGTTCCTTGCCTTGTTTTAATTCGGGACGATCGGGTTTGAAGTGTCACGGGTTTCTTGCAATGAAAGCCTGAGATAGTCATTATCTTTCTTTGGTTCTTCTTTCCTTCTTTGGTAGGCCTCTTTGTAAAATTTCTTGAAGTAGCCTTTCCGGTCTTCATCATCCTGATCTTCTTGCTCAGTAGGGCAATCTGCTCTTGCATCTCATCCAGCATATCATCCTGTCCTCATGATGTTTCTTCATGATGTGAAGCAGCCAATGCAGTGGTCTTTGGCTCTTCCTTTTCGATCTCAGGTACAAGCTTCTTGCTAAATTCATAAGCCTTGAGATACGAAAACAATTTGAAGTATCTTCTTCATGCAACTTTCTCATTTCTTCAATTGCGAGTCACCTTCATTTTCCAAACATCTTTTGCAGGTAGAGATTCCAAGATTTTTTTGTTTATTTCCTCTTTTGAATAACTTACACTCAGCAGGGTAAGTTCATCCAGTATTGCATTGAATCTTGATTCCATTTGCTCAATGGTCTCATTTGGCAGCATCTTGAACTTTTGGAACCTTTTTCTGGCCACACTAATTTTATTCTTCTTTATTGCATCAGTGCCTTCACAGATCAAATGTATCTTGTCCCAAAGTTCCTTTGCATTTTTGCAATCTTTAACCTTCATGTACATATTGCTATCCAAGGTTCTATAAATGATGTCAATAGCAATGTTGTTGAGGTTTGCTCTCTTCCTATCTTCTGCATTCCATTCTCTTTTTGGTTTAGGAATGTACTCAGTTGTATCACCCACTTTATTCTTGCCTTGGTAATCTCAGGTGGTCCATCAGTTAGTACATCCATCGTCTCATCATGAGTTGCAGCAAGGTATGCTGCATTCGGCGTTTATACTCATCAAATCTATCTAGAGAGCACATCAACATAGTTCTAGCATCTTGTGTGTGTTATCCATGATGCAAGTCTTTGAAAATCGAGTAATTTGAAAGAAAGTTTTAAAGAATTTTCACAAGCACAACAAGTAGGATTCCTTGAGCGTAAACCTTTGCTCGATACCAATTGTTGGTCCTTGAAAGGCTTTGGTTAAGTTTATAGGGGGGTGAATAAACTTAACACTTAAAACTTTGGAGTTAACAAAGTGCGCAACCGGCCGACCTGCGATACTTGATGGTCTGCTTTGAGACCTCGATAACTTTCTTGATAAGCGATAGTCTCTTGTGATTCGATTGATGAATTTGTGCGTGAATTGTATCAAAATTAAGCCTTAATACTTGTTGTTAAATATGATACTAAGTATTAGATGCTCAGTAGTGCAAGTGTGTGATTTCAGTTGCTAGATTCGGTAGGTTGATGTGTGTAATAAACTAAGTGCCAGAATATAAATCTTTGAAAGTAAATGGCGAGAATTTTTAGTGGTTCCGGTGGTGTAATCACTGTCGGTCCACTCTTCTCTGTGATGTTGGAGGAAATTCACTAGAGATCTTTGATGTAGCTTTTACAAAGATTCCTAAGTTGTTTGTCCTTCACCAATAACTATGGCTTCACAAGCTGGGCAGGAGCAGGTAGGATTCTTTGCTCCTGAGTCTTCCACTTTGGTCCTTGAAGGGTAGGATTTCCTCTTCACGACTCCACCACAAACAACGATCTTTCACACCCAACGGATTCTTCTTTGTCTTGATTGAGTTCTTTGTAAAATAAAGATTGAATCAAGTAAATGATTCGATTCGGCCAGATTGATTAGGATGATGTAATCGGCGACTTGCAGTCTTCAAGTGTGTAATCTTGATGTAACTTGAATACAGAATGCACTTGAAGAAATTCACTAGATCAGTAGCCTTATGCTCAGTATGTTCAGCAGGGTGTTTTTCAGCTCAGTATTATCTCTTCAAAGTTTGTTAATTTTCATCATCTTGTTTCTGAGTTGGAAGTCCTCTATTTATAGGTAGGAATGCATGTGACTTGTATTTGAAATTCAAATGTGACCGTTCCTTTTTTTTGTCCCATCTGATTTTCATTCTGTCACTATTCATAGGGTGACCTTTATCGAATTCCTTTTTGTGATGCTGATCATCCCCACCCTTTGACTTGTATCAATGGATAAAAATATAAATCATCCCAGCGTCTTTTTAATCTCGGCCTTTGATTTTCTTGATAAGTCGAGAGGTAGTTGGTACATCTTATCCATGTAATCTTCCAAAATAATCTTGAGTTGATCGAGGTATATATCGGTGAGTTCATCGATCCTCTTTGAAGTACTATCGATCTGCTTGAACATCATATTTTTGTGCATAAAATATAATGCAGTGATTTCTTTTATCTAACTTTTTTTGTGAAGTTAGATTACACCATTTTAATTATAACCAAGTTCCAAACATCATCCAACTTATGGAACTTAGACCTTACACACAAGGTATATGTAATCGAGTTTAGGTCATCACAGACTTGCCTAAATTTCGATTCCATATCCTTGACTTTAAATACTAAGTTTGATCCCTTAGCCTTCATTTCTTGAGTTTGAACCCTCGGCCTTGAGTCTTGATCTTGGCGGAGTTCTAACTAGTCTCTTGACCTATCTACCCTCTTGACCTAGACCGATCTGCGGATATCAATCAATGACCACTTTCTGATGCTTGTTTGATCAAACCTATTTATGAATCAAACTCTAATAAACCTATACATTTGATCTAGACATCTTTTTGCCTTTGCACTATAACAGCTAGTATGGCACTCATCATCAAAACATAGAAATAAGTCCAATAGTGGTGGAGCTGGTGAAGAGGCAACCCTACCCTTCAAGGACCAGTGGAAGACTTTGGAGCAGCAATCCTACCTGTTCCAAGTGTTCAGTTTGTGAAGCCATAGTTATTCGTGAAGGACAAACAACTTATGGATTTTTGTAACTGTGATGACGGGGTCAATCAGGTTATAATATACTTGACCACCATAAACCAATACTAGCAAGAGGACTAGGCCCATCGTAGTATAGCTATAGTGAATCAAGGTCGATCCCACAGGGAACCAATTGTGGATCATCTTATATACAAACAATTAATCACCCATGCCAAGGACACAAAGGCGGTCTATGACCAACATAAGACAAGAAAGGTAAAGACACGACTCGACACAACGTAATTAACCTCCCCAATTATAGTCTTTATCGTTTGGACCTAGATAATTTATATAATAAACTGAACTTATTAACTGTCAATCCGTTTGTATCTATCTTAGATTGGCTACGGGAGTCATCCTCTTTAACTTGACTTAGCACCGGTAAGTCACTAAATCACTGTGGTATTGTTACGTGACTTAGCGCTTTTGGTGCCTCCATCTCATATAACTCACACGCTTACGACTCTACAGGATGCCGATATTAATCGTACACCTCGTGCAGGCAACATTCCTATGGTTAGGCGTACTTCTAAACGATCGCATCGAGTCTACTGTCCCATTAACAATTACACTGACGGTTTCATGTTAATCTACGATTTACGTATAACTAGGTGAGCTCAATTCCCAAATACAAAACCTACCTAGATCTCGCTGAAAGTCCCGGAAGATCATTCATGAGCCAACCTAGGAGCCCTATATTGGTATTTCCTAATCATACGCTAATTAAAATAGAGCGAGCAACGTGTAGCCGTAGCCATACCTACCGAGATAATAAATTCTATTAAGTTAACCTAACCATAAAGGCGTGGCTATTTAACGGATAAAAGCAGGGGCTCGGTCGACCGAATAGGTGGGCTCGGTCGACCGAATGGTCTTTTTCCCCCGATTACATCCCCGAACGTATCTCTCGGCGTTTCATCATACACACATGATTAAGCGAGAATTCGTAAAGCATTCATATAAACTAACATAGATACACATTAATTAAACAATGCAGATTCATGGATAGAAACTAAGTGTATGACGTAGGTTATGGGATCCTCATAGACAAGTTTCGCCACATCCATAACGACATAACCTAGATCTACATCATCTAGCTATGAATTAACTAACTCAAACAATAAAGCATAATTGGGAGGGATTAATTACTTAAAAGAAAGAAACAGAAAATAAAGGCTTACATATTGCAGCCCTTAAATTGCTGGAAGCCCTCAAATTATTCTACATTGTATCAAAGTTGTATTATGAATTGTAAGATTGAAGAAAGAATGAATGATGATTTACAATTCCTCGTAGGCTCTTTGCTTATATAGGAGTTTCGCCGACTTATGAAGGATCTAGAAGGTAAATACGAAAAATCCGAAAAGTGACCGGTGACGACACACTCGGTCAACCAAGCACCCACTCGGTCGATCGAAGCTATAGGCTCGGTCGACCGAACCTATTTTGCACATGTTAATCGCTTTTTTCGTCTATCTTGCTCCCCCCACTGCGCACGCTTGCGTGTTGATCGATTAATCTTTCATTTAATGCTCTGATTTTCTTCCTCTATTATCTTGAGACCATTGATTGAATGACATTAATCCTCTCGATTTGTCGTGATCTACAAAATAAACATTTATAGCCCAATAAATCGGCCTTTTAATAATAAAAACAGTTAAATACCCAATATCATATTAATAATCACTTAACATTAAATAATAAATATAAATGAGTGATTTAATATGAAATATACATTATTAATCTCGATTTACGGATAATGTTGATGACATTTACGGGTATAATTTGACCGTCATCAACTACCCCCCACTTAGACTTTGATCGTCCCGAACAAAGCATCAATAAGTCATTCCCCAAGACAACATTTTCTATGGTCAAATCATACTTACACAAGAAACTCAAGTCAACTCATACTAGTCATGCTCATAAGATATCCATTATTCACTACTTACTATGAATCGAAGTGATGTGTGCATGTGCATTTAGTTTTATATATTCGTGGCAAGATTAGAGTTTATGCAGACTTCGTAATCTCAACCCACCAACTACAGCATTCATACTTCTTATGCCTTTTATTTTTTGAAGCACTAGAGCAATAAGCAAGAGCGTATCTATACGGTTTTTGGACTTGGAGACCGAGTACTACTCAAAGCCTCTTAAAGAGTTGAATATTCTTTTCATATCTTCATATTTTTCAAATACTATTAATCTCAAGGAAGAAAAATTTTTAGAGTATCCCCCTATCTTAGATCATGTATAGCATCGAATATTACCACAAGCGCGGGGCTACTTTGGTAATGTCACTACAAGCCCAGTGTCTAACATTTTGCTAAAACACAGGTACGTCTCAAGCTTATTACTCCGTTTTTGTTGGCAAGAAGATAAGAATACATCAGCCAATAAGTATCGACACTAAGTCTACATAACCAATCATCTATGCAATGTACACATAATTTCTTCAGTTATTATGATTTGCACGGTATACTCGATTCACAGATTGAGTAATTGAATAATAAATAACTATTTGCAAAAACGGGCATGAATATCCTTAAATTTACTTAACATAAGTATAAAATGATCACGTACTCATGAAACTTGATTTATTTCCTATCAATTCTTAGCTAGGAACTCACAATTCTAAGGGTAAATAATATGGTATTTATTCAAATTTTTCAACCATGTGCCGTTTCATTCAATTTTCAATTATAACATAACATGGCTAAGTCTCCTACCCCCCACTTAAACATGGCATTGTCCTCAATGACAAAAATAAATGAGATTTTAAGAAAAAGACTTAGCTCTGGAAACGGCTCTCAAGTAAAGGAAAAAGATCGGAGTTAATTTCAGCACGTTGTGGAGAAGCAAGTGAAAACCTGTATAAGCAGACAAACTCCACGAAACCGCTAATAACACCATGTCTATGGAAGTTATAAAATAATGTGGCAGTAATGAGGTATAAATACCTAAAAGCAGTTTAAGCCACTTTATTTTATACAACCAATGACAAGTGGAAACCAAAAGAAAAATACTAAATAGAAAGAAAAATAAACAAGCAACTAAAGATGGTGGTCTTCATCTACAACCTCCACCGCCTAAATATTCTTAAAACCGGGTGGAGAAGACAAAGATCAAAAAGCATAACCCGACGTGGGAAAACACGAGGGTGACTCGATCGAAAAGGTATTCAATCCAGGAAAAGAGAAACTTGGGAAGGTATAACAGATTTAATGCGACCTATAGGATAAAGATAAAATCAAATACTTAACGCAGAAACTTCTCGCTTGCATTGGATATCAACAACTTAGGGAGATGTAGCTACTCCTCGAAATTACTAATAATCCAATGTATCACGTAAAAGTCATAACCGTCATCAACAAGGTCGGATCGGTGTAATAGTTCAGAACAAAACTTATCATCTAGAAATGCCGGAATAGACGGAAAAATGTGAAATTTAAAACTTCCGGTAGAAAGATAAGTTGTACTTTGATCGAACCAAAATCCTTTAAAATCTAGCGAGGGTCAGAGCTACACTTCCCCCAACTAGGATCATGAAAATCAAAATGATAAAAAATTATCATTAAAGCTTAGAAATATTTCAAATTCCGCAACACAAAGGTATTTTGTAAACAAAATGGAGGTTGAGAGTATGATGGGTTTAGAAAAAGATACACATAAGGATGGGAATAAAAGATAAAGGACGGGTAAGAAATTGTGTTTATGGGTGGGTTGAAAATGGTTAAGGCATTGAGATTGGGTGGGAGAGTGAAACGGATGGAAAGAAAGAGAGGTGATGAAAGAATGGTTAGAAATGTGAACTGTTGGGGCAGATTGGTGAGAGGATCGAAAAGTTTGAAGGTGAAAAAGTGTAAAGGGAAAGATAAGGATAATTGCAGAATGAATTGCACACTACTTTGGATTTTCACTCGGATCGCCATTCTAAAAAGTTTTGGAAGTTGACCAAAATTGTTCTTGTTCACACCAATCATTCTCTGTTACATTTTCAGTAATTCTCAAGCTCTCTTAATGCTTCCATCTTAAGGTTGATTGCTAAATTTCTTTTCTTTAGCAATTTCTCGACTCTCCTCTCTGTAACTCTATTTCACGTGGCCTATATTGAGTAAAAGTTTTGCACATCCTTAGCCCAATGGCCATCGGAACACGGCAAAATAAAAACCTCAACATATGTCACGTTACTTTTATTTGACTCAAAGAAAACAAAACCTAAAATCCTAAAAAGAAATCCTAAGGGTTTTAAAGAAGTAACTCTGAGTTTAGAGTCATCAGCTCGACTTTCCAAAGATTATCCTTGTCAGTTATCATTCTTGGATCGCCAGACTTTGACCCTTTGTGCACTATAAGAGGTGGGCTTGTTGCTTTTGCGGATTAATACCCTTCTCTTGGTTGTGAGACCTAGGAAACAACATTTATCCATACCATTTATCCAAAGCTCTTACCTCGGCTCTCGTTTTAGGAATTAGTGAATTCTAAGAAACTCGGCTAAAATTATGGTTTTGGCCTTGACAATAAGAAACAATGAATCGAAGTACTCCGAATAAGGTTGGTTATGTAGGCAAGCCTACACCGTCTTATTCGTTGGAACATATGTGACAGTTCAGGCCAATCCGTCAAGATAAGCCCCGTTTAGCCCGAAGGCTTATCGGCTATGCTAAGTCTTGTTGAGCTGCAGAACGCATCACACGTGAAGGGGAGTCGATTGAGCCGAGGCTCGTTTGAACTCGCCCAGCCATGGTTAAACCATTTCCGAACCTATGTACAAAGATTCTTCGATTTCTAAATTGTCACCCAAAGCGTAATCTCGTTTTTGTTTAAGGTGGGTTCACCGAGAAGCCATCACCATAAACATCAACGAAAGCCGAAGATTGCGTTCTCTCAAAACTCAACGTCTTCTTTAGATTGTGAATGCTTAATCTACACAATTTGTTGCTCCCCTGGCCAGTAGAAGCAATCTTATGCATAGGACAAAGAGATTTTAACAGAACTACGAGGAACTCTTTATTCACTGCTTCCTTTCAACGACTACATGTTTCCTTACACCTCTAGATAGATGAGACAGATTTGGGGCGGAACCTTCCACACTAATAGAATTAATCTTACAAACCACTCCGGGCTAAGATTCATACTAAGGTTCATGTATAGGCTAACTTATGCTCAAAAAACCAAAAGGTAGTAAAACATAAGCTAAAAAAAAGGGTAGTACCTTGCCTTCAACATTGTACCACGAAGAATTTAAGCCTTTAAGATTTTTTCGGAGCCATCTTTGTGCTTTAATGGTATTGCTTCCATCGCTTTTCCCATCTTAGATTCGTAGCTCCACATGTTTGTTGGGTTATTTTCTCAGCGCCCTTGAAAATTAATGACTCGGATTATTGCTTCACCGGTTTCGCAAAGCGTAAGAAAAACAAAACAGACCGTAGACTGATTTTAACATGGTTTCCCATGCTGCTATCAGACCTACGGATTAAACATACGGGGATAAACAGACACGCGAAATTCCAGACTCGAAAAACACAAATCAGAAACCGTGTAAACAGAACAGAACAAGAACAAAACAAAAATAAATTCTCGGTCGACCGAATGAGGTCTCTCGGTCGACCGAATAAATTTTTTTTTTTTTTTATCAAGAATCTGGAATTTTCAGACAGAGCAGACAACCAGAGGGATTCAAAAACTTGATGACGGGGTCAATCAGGTTATAATATACTTGACCACCATAAACCAATACTAGCAAGAGGACTAGGCCCATCGTAGTATAGCTATAGTGAATCAAGGTCGATCCCACAGGGAACCAATTGTGGATCATCTTATATACAAACAATTAATCACCCATGCCAAGGACACAAAGGCGGACTATGACCAACATAAGACAAGAAAGGTAAAGACACGACTCGACACAACGTAATTAACCTCCCCAATTATAGTCTTTATCGTTTGGACCTAGATAATTTATATAATAAATCGAACTTATTAGCTCGTCAATCCGTTTGTATCTATCTTAGATTGGCTACGGGAGTCATCCTCTTTAACTTGACTTAGCACCGGTAAGTCACTAAATCACTGTGGTATTGTTACGTGACTGCGCCTTTTGGTGCCTCCATCTCATATAACTCACAAGCTTACGACTCTAAGGATGCCGATATTAATCGTACACCTCGTCTAGGCAACATTCCTATGGTTAGGCGTACTTCCTAAACGATCGCATCGGGTCTCATCCCATTAACAATTACTCGCAGACGGTTTCATGTTAATCTACGATTTACGTATAACTAGGTGAGCTCAATTCCCAAATACAAAACCTACCTAGATCTCATTTGAAAGTCCCGGAAGATCATTCATGAGCCAACCTAGGAGCCCTATATTGGTATTTCCTAATCATACGCTAATTAAAACAGACGAGCAACGTAGCCGTAGCCATACCTACTGAGATAATAAATTCTATTAAGTTAACCTAACCATAAAGACGTGGCTATTTAACGGATAAAACAGGGCTCGGTCGACCGAATAGGTGGGCTCGGTCGACCGAATGGTCTTTTTCCCCCAGATTACATCCCTGAACGTATCTCTCAGCGTTTCATCATACACAACAGATTAAACAGTAATTCGTAAAGCATTCATATAAACTAACATAGATACACATTAATTAAACAATGCAGATTCATGGATAGAAACTAAGTGTATGACGTAGGTTATGGGATCCTTATAGACAAGGTTTCGCCACATCCATAACGACATAACCTAGATCTACATCATCTAGCTATGAATTAACTAACTCAAACAATAAAGCATAATTGGGAGGGATTAATTACTTAAAAGAAAGAAACAGAAAATAAAGGCTTACATATTGCAGCCCTTAAATTGCTGGAAGCCCTCAAATTATTCTACATTGTATCAAAGTTGTATTATGAATTGTAAGATTGAAGAAAGAATGAATGATGATTTACAATTCCTCGTAGCTGCTGCTTATATAGGAGTTTCTGCCGACTTATGAAGGATCTAGAAGGTAAATACGAAAAAATCCGAAAAGTGACCGAGCTGACACACTCGGTCAACCGAAGCACCCCACTCGGTCGACCGAAGCTATAGGCTCGGTCGACCGAACCTATTTTGCACATGTTAATCGTTTTTCTCGTCTATCTTGCTCCCCACTGCACGCTTGCGTGTTGATCTGATTAATCTTTCATTTAATGCTCCGTTTCTTCCTCTATTATCTTGAGACCATTGATTGAATGACATTAATCCTCTCGATTTGTCGTGATCTACAAAATAAACATTTATAGCACAATAAATCGGCCTTTTAATAATAAAAACAGTTAAATACCCAATATCATATTAATAATCAAATTACATTAAATAATAAATATAAATGAGTGATTTAATATGAAATATACATTATTAATCTCGATTTACGGATAATGTTGATGACATTTACGGGTATAATTTGACCGTCATCAAACTGCAACTTCAAAGATCTCTAGTGAATTACCTCCAACATCACGGGAGAAGAGTGGGACGAGATTACACCACCTGGAACCACTATAAAATTGCCTACTTACTTTCTCGCATTTACATTCGCATTTAGTATATTTAGCACATCAACCTACTGAAACTAGCAACTGAATCACACACTTACACTACTGAGTATCCAATACTTGGTATCATATTTTAAAAACAATTAATAAGGCTTAATTTGAATATATTCTGCTGCAACAAATTCAGTAAAATCAACAAATGAGACTATCGAGTGGTCGATGAGACTCTTGAAATTTGTCAAGAGACTATTGAACTTCTTTGAGTTTGTTAACTCCAAAAGTTTTAAGTGTTAAGTTTATTCACCCCCCTCCTCTAAACTTAACCAAAGCCTTTTCAAGGGACCAACAACTATGGCAAATGCAGTTTGTGAAATCCAGTGGCTAATTTATCTAGTACAGATTTGCAGGTTCCAGTTTAGTTGTCTCATTGTTTTATTTTATGACAATTCCAAAGGTAACGCACATTGCTCATAACTTGAGTCTTTCATGAAAGAACAAAACATATTGAAATTGACTGCCATGTTGTGAGAGACAAAGTCAAATCAGGACTTGTCAAACTTCTTCCAGTCAACACAAAAGAACAAATAGCTGACATTCTCACCAAGGCCTTAGATGAACATATTTTCTCCTATTTACTAGACAAATTGGGAGTTTCAAAGACCTTCCAGAGTTCAAGTAGATGAAGGGAATGTTGAGTGCAAGCTGTTAATGTACCACTCTCTGCTTGAGAGGGGTGTTACAAGATAGAAAGTTTGAAGGGAATCTTGAGTGCGATCGATTGATGCACCCTCTTGACAAGATGAGAACGAGCTGACTTTGAAGCGATTCTAGTATAGTGTAATATAGAGAGCGGTTATTCAGTTATAGTTTGTAGTAACCATTTGTAACTAACTTCTAACTGATTCATGAGGTGTATGAAGTTATAAATACCCCATGATCAGCTACATTGTAATTCAACTTGTAACTTTCAGTTCCTCAATAATAATTCCTCGTTTTATTTTTGTAATTCTACAAACTTCATAATAAACTGCCCCATGTATAATGATCCTGGGAGCTTGCTTATACCATGTACAATTGGAGGAGTATGCCTGCACAAAGCCTTATATGATTTGGGAGCAAGTGTCAATTTGATGCTGCTCTCCATCTTTAATAAGTTAGGCGTGAAGGAGTTGAACGAGACATCGATAACCCTTCAATTGGCTTATAGTTTATGAAACAACCGTGTGGAGATGTTGAAGACGTTTTGGTTAAGGTTGACAAGTTTGTGTTCCCAATATACTTTGTTGTGTTAGATATGGAAATTAATAGTGATGTTCCACTCATCCTAGAAAGATCTTTCCTAGCGATGAGTAAAACATTGATACACATTCATAGATCCTAAGAGTGAATTATGGCAGAGTGGATGTGATGAAAATGATGGGCTACACGCGAGATGAATGAGAGGCATGTTATATGTTGGATGACATTGAGGAGCTTGTTTTGAAGTTACAACCGCAATTGGAAGTTGATCCTAAAGTAGCGGAAACTCTGTTGTTGAAAGAGGAAGAAAAGGAGGAGGATAAGGTGAGGCCTGGGTGCAGTGAGGGTTATGTACAAGAAATAGAACATGTATCTTCTATAGATGTAGGAGGACCTATTCATTGACCTTCATGGCACAAATTCTTTGATCTACAGTTGACTGGTAGAATATTGAAATTATCGTTGGAAGAACCACTGTTCGCGGTTTTATGCAAAGCAAAAGATAACAAGTAATAAAATAAAACCGATGTCACCCCAAGTGCGAAGGCTCGCGACTATAGTGTGGTGAAACCGGATCGTATCCGCAGGACTTTATGCGAAAAAGAGTCTTTGCCTTCGATTTCTTTTATAAAGTTGATGATTATGATCTCGGATTTTCAATTAACAAACTAAGGTAGCAAACGTGAAAAGAAAGACGATACGTGAAAATTTGTTTAAAGAAAGATTAAAATAACTAGAACACACCATTGATCCACCACCCCACCGAAAATAACAAGAAAGACACATATTCATTCGTAAGTTCTTGGATTATTATTCGCTAAAGAGGCATTTTCCCTTTCGGTTCATCGCCTTTTAATTAGTTCACCACTCTCGGTACAACTAAAGCATTTACGGATCAAAGATATGGATATAAATCCTAATCGACAACATTCACCCTCAACTTACGTATGTTGGAAGAATATTATCATTCTCTTCTTCACGGTAATCTACGAATTTATCAACTATCGTATCTAAATTCGATCAAGATGCAACATAAGTATAGATCATACAAATTGCACATAAACAATTCAAACATGAAGGAAGAACAAGAAACTCACTAGAACAAATGAAAACGAAATCCTTGTTTATTCCGGTGATGGTGGCTTCACAACGATGGTTCTAGCTTGGAGACCTTAGCCAATCATCCTCGATTATGATTTTGAGAATCGGGGCCGTAGCTAAAAGATTACAACAAGATACTACTATTCTAATTTATTCTCGCATAACGCCACAGAGTATTTACATAAAAGACGGGAAAAGTAAAAGCTCGGCCAAAAGTGACCAAGGAGGGGCGCCTTTATGGATGGAAATGAGGGAGTTCTTATAGGGAGAGTTGAGGGGAGGTGTATAAGGGAGAGGTTGTAGTTGAGGAGATATTTTTGGGAGAATATGCTAAGGAATATTCTCAAGTTTGTTATAAGCATGTGGGAGGTGATAATGACTTTGCATGTGAAGGTGAGTGAGTCACTAAAATAGCATGTGGAGTTTGTTATGACTCATCATCATCATCATTAAGGAGCACATGGAGTAACATGCATCAAACTTGGCCAAAATATCTCCGGTTCGTCCGTAATTCCAAAGATTCGGTAAAAAAATCATAACTTGAGTTGTAGACCTCCGATTGACGTGATTCAAAATGCGTTGGAAAGCTCATTTTAGTATCTACAACTTTCGTCAAGAACTCTTCCCTGAAAATGCCTCTAAGTCGGGTAAAATTTCCATCGAAAAACAGGTTACGGTAGAAGCACGTTGGAAAATATTGATCCGTTGATCTCGTAAACTCGTGGCATCTTCTTCTTTTCCTCAAAATCCATCTTTTAGGCCTCAAAATATAATGTTACGTGGCATATTTTGAAATACTTGATCACCAAGTTTGGGCCGAATCGAATCGAGCTTTCTTTATTCGAATCGAGCTTTCTTCTTAATCTTCATCTGATCTTCGTTTAAGCTCCTCATTTAACATGCAAGCGTACTACATTCATGATAACATCGTGCAAAATGTAACATCTCATATTCAAAGATTTTTATCAATGAAACCACATAATTAACACAAATTTGCACTTAACCACTTTTAAAACTCATTTGCTCAATAATTGATTAAACCCTTGATTTCTATGCAAATTATACGAATATGGAGGAAATTGTTATAAAATATAACATTAGAAATCGTATAAAATCACCCTAAACAACTCCCCCACACTTAGCTTTTGCTCGTCCCGAGCAAAACAAAACAAGAATCAAGGCTCGAAAAGATAGACACCTCAAGCCAAATACAACATATACTCAATAAATCAGAGGTTCACCTGCACGATGTGTGTGCATAGCCATAGAAAACTTCCACTAAGTCCAAACTTGAAAATTCAAAGCAAACTAGCTAATACCCCTTCAAACTAGTAATAATGATACTTATAAGATGTACCCTACAAAACGTGACATATCTCGAAAGAATGATAGAATATATCTAGGGCCATTCGATATACTCGAGAGGATAATCCCTACAACATATCTGTCACATTATCTTTGAGGATAAGGTATACGATAACTAAGTCCTTAACTTATTCATAATAATAAATTTTTCGATTTTTTTTTTTTTTCACACTTTTTTTCTTTTTTTCAACACACATCGTAATGAGCTTTTGCCCGTCATACTAGAATAGGAAATTTGAGATAATCCCTATCTACTCAAATCATAAGGCGCTTTTTTTCGATCGTCGTGAGCTTTGGTCATCATAGTGGTATAGGACATTTCGAGATAATGCCCTACCGCACTCAAATCATCGACCGACTTTCGACACACACAATTGATTACTTTTTGAGATTTACGCGCAGCGGTGGTTAACATGCTAAAAGCAATTCAAACTCACTGAGCATAACACCTCAAGCAATGATTTATTTGTTAATTATTGTGCAAGAACATTAGTTATGTTTCACTTATCACATTCAAAGCGTTAGGATATTCACAATATATCATACTCGGCTATAAACACAAACTATCATAATTCTCATGATACGCGACGTTAGCACTAAGCACATGACTTTATAAGATAATCAAAAATCACTAATCAAAAAGGGATATAGCTTTATAATTTAGCTCATCATTCACTATGGCTCGTGAAAAATATATTGGGTGAAACAACTAACTTATCGAACATACGGAATATAGCATTAATGACTATAAAAATAACGAACAAAGATATGCATTGTTTACTCGGGAATAAACAAAAATTTGAAAATTTAGCCCATTTAGCATAGAATCAAAATAATTTAAGCAAATGGTAGATACATATAACCGACTATTCCCTCCCCACACTTAAATCACAACATGTCCTCGGGTTGTGCGAGAATATAAAAGAAAAAGAACACTTAGCGATTGTGGTTCGAAAGTGGCAATTCCGAAGTGGCCTAGAATCACTCAGAAATGCTCGATGAAATCAAGATCATGGACCATCCACCGTAAGGCGGATTTATCTAAAAACTCACAATCGCTATCGCAAAATCCCGCACACCATGGGAAAACAAGGCGTACCTCGGGGATAGGGGCACAAAGATGATAGACAAGGCAATATCATGGAATAAAGGCAGAAATAAACTACTGATAAAAAGGAAAAGATATCTAGGTTACCGTCCTAGTAGGGCTTAATTATAGTCGGGAGCTCGACTAGACAATAAAATTTCAACTCGGGTTAGCTTTGAATTTCCTATTCCCTTAGTTGCATAGTAGTTAAACTAATACATGTCACACATTATTTGAAAATTTAAAAGCAGACTAGGTCATGATATGAAATATGTGACAAAGTATTAACTATGAGTCTTTTATACCCAGATCCTCAAGGTTATTTCAAATTGTTCTAACAACTGAATCTAAGAAATGATGCATTTGAATTTTTCTTTGTACTCCTCGGGATTTTCGGATAACCTCCTAATCGCTCCTTTAAATGACATTCAAACATTCATCCCGAGACTTGGTGAAACAAAATGAAAATCAATTCAAGTATTGGAAAACTATTATCCAAAGTATGAGTAAAGTATAATGCAAAATGTAGAGTTTTTGTTTTGTTTTTTTTTTTTTTTTTTTTTTTTTTAAGCGGGTTGCCTCCGGTAGCGCTTTTGGTTAATGTCGTTTGCTCGACAACCCAAAAATTTTCAACCCGGGTCGGGCCGGTGAGGCCTCTTTCGGAATCATTCTTGATTTCCTCGGGTCAATAGTATGGATCCCACAAAAACAAAGTCTCGCCAACGTATTGGCCATATCGAAGTAAACTTCTCAGTATCCACTTAGTTCCTATGATTCTTCTTCTTCTTTTAGGTTTCAGCCCACAAGTCGAGGTGTATCATCAGTAATCACAATATCATCAAAGAATTCACAGAGACGTAAATCATCGGGTTCCAAAAGATCGGATTTGTCTTGACTAGGGACGTCGTTTAGATGGAAAACCTTTGGTCGTTCCTTTTGTTGACCAATATAGTGTTTCAACCGATGACCATTCACTCTGAACAACTCTCCTCGCTTATTTTTCAATTCGACGGCTCCACTAGGAAAACTGAGAAATTTCAAAGGGGCGGACTAAGCGGGTGCGTAGCTTACCAGAAACAGATGTAACTGGTATTATATAGTAAAACCCATTCGCCTCTTTGAATTCTCTATGCTTGATTTTCTTGTCGTGAAGAAGTTTAGTCCTCTCCCATCGATTCTTGAGCTCTCGTGAGGCTGGAGTCCGAACTCATCAAGCTCCCGCAATCGCAACAATCGCTTTTCTCGCATAGCCGGTGTCAAAGTTTAAGAATTTAATAGCCTGTAATGCTCGTGCTCAAGCTCGATTGGCGGGTGGCGAGCCTTACCATAAACCATCTCAAACGGAGACGTGCCAATAGGAGTTTTGAAAGTCATCCCTGTAGGCCCGCAGTACATCATCCATTTACGGCTCCATCCGTCCTATGAGAATTCACCGTCTTCTCAAGAATGCTTTTCGTGCTTGGTAACTTACTTCAACTTGTCCACTCGTCTGAGGGGTGATAGGGGGTAGCAGATTTTGTATTTCACCCCATATCGTTCTAAAATCTTTTCTAATGGAGTATTGCGTAGTGAGTTCCTCGTCATCGATGAGAGCTCGTGGACAACCAAACCGTGTAAAAATGTTTTTCCTCAGAAGCTCTTGACCACCTTGTGGTCGTTCCGCTGATGTTGCTATTGCCTCTACCCATTTTGACACGTAGTCAACGCATGAGACAGAATGTACTTGTTCCCATACGAGGATGGAAACGGTCCCATGAAGTCAATACCCCATACGTCGAAAACTTCACATTGTTGAATGGGGTGTAGGGGCATGTCCATTCGCCGAGAAAGTTTACCGGTGCGCTGGCACCGGTCACAACCTTTTACAAAACTCTCTGTATCCTTAAAAATTGTCGGCCAGTAGAAACCGGACTGAAAAATCTTCGCAGCAGTCTTCCCAGCTCCATAATGACCTCCCACAGGTCCGTCATGGCATTGCTCTATAATGTCCCTCTGCTCGAACTCAGGGACACACCTACGGAGTAATCCATCCTTACAACGCTTGAAGAGAATAGGGTCGTCCCACACATAATAGTTCAAATCCGAAAAGAATTTCTTCTTTTGCTGATATGTCAGGTCAGGGTCCAGATATCTGCCGCTCAAGAAGTTTGCAAAAGGTGCAAACCAAGGAGAACCTTTTCCAGTACGGGCAGGTGTAACCTCGTACACATCAATAGTCATGAGTTGCTCAGTTGGAAAATCAATTCCAATCTCATCCGACTCTATTTGATGATCATCGGTCAGCCGAGACATGTGATCAGCTACCACATTCTTGCTACCCTTCTTGTCCCGGATATGAACATCAAACTCTTGTAAAATCAAGATCCATCTCATCAAACGAGGCTTGGCATCGGCCTTGCTCATGAGATACTTCAATGCGAGAATGGTCATCCCATTGTAACTTCCGACCCAAGCAAATAGCTTCTAAATTTATCCATGGCAAAAACTACTGCCAACAACTCCTTCTCAGTTGTTGCATAATTTACTTGTGCTGGGTTTAAAGTGTGACTAGCGTAGTAGATAGGTTGGAAACCCATCCACTCTCTCGACCTAGCACCGCTCCATTGCATAATTAGAAGCATCACACATAAGCTCGAAGGAGCTTTCCATCGGAGTGCTATAAGAATTGGCGAGGTAATCAACTTGTCTTTTAATTCTTTAAAAGCTCTTTCACACTCGGGGTGAAAACAAATTTCACATCCTCTCTTAAGAGAGTTGACAAAGGCTTGGCTATCTTAGAAAAGTCTTTAATGAACCGCCTATAGAATCCAACATGACCCAAGAATCCTCTTACTTCTCTTACATTTTAGGGTATGTCATTTTTTCAATAGCTTTTACCTTCGCTTTGTCAACCTCTATACCTTCTTTGGACACCTTGTGTCCCTGAACAATTCCTTCTTCCACCATTAGGTGGCACTTCTCCCAATTTAAGACTAAGTCCTTCTCTATGCACCGGACGTAACTTTATCAAGATTGTGTATGCAAAGTGGTCTAAGCTCTGTCCCCCGAATACAGAGAAGTCATCCATAAAAATTTCCATCACCTTCTCCACTAAACCATTGAAGATAGCCGACATACATCTTTGAAATGTAGCTGGTGCGTTCTGAGACCAAATGGCATCCTTCGGTAAGCGAAGGTACCGGAGGGACAGTGAAGGTAGTCTTTTCTTGATCGATGGGGGTCGATAGCTATCGAAAGTATCCGAATAGCCATCCAAAAAACAATAAAATTGCTTGCCACTAAGCCTCTCAAGGAGCTGGTCAATGAATGGCAAGGAAAGTGGTCTTTTAGAGTTACCTCATTTAGTCTTCGTAGTCGATGCAAACTCTATAACCAAAGTGACTTGTCGTAAGGCAATCTCTTCCCCTTTTCATTCTTTTCAATAGTAATCCTCCTTTCTTTGGCACCACCTGAGTGGGGCTCACCCATTCACTATCGGCTATTGGGTAGATGATACCCATGTCAAGCAATTTGATGATTTCCTTCTTAACGATTTCTGCATGTGAGGGTTTAGCCTTCTCACGAGGTTTGTCGCACCTTCTTCGATCCTCAACGATCCCCGATCTTATGCATCTGAGATATCGGGGCTTATCCCTTAATATCTCCCACTTGCCAACCAAAGGCGAGGATATTATCTTGCAGCACTTTGATAAGCTTTTCTTCCTCCTTCGGTTCTAACTTAGATGAAATGATCAAAGGGAGCTTATCACCGTCCCTCAGAAAAATGTATTTCAAGTGTTGAGGCAAGGGTTTCAACACTAACTCGACGGTGGCTTCTCCACACTTGGTCTCAATTTATCTCCTTAAGCTCTAGATCTCCAAGCTTATTATAAGGGCTATGAAGCATCATGGCCTCCCAGCAGACAGGGGCCTCATCTCCTTTTTGCAAATCTGGGCATATCACCATGCCTCTCCTCATCTTCTTTCCTACCACCTCGTGGTAATCAGAACTTTCCTTGTCAATCTCTTCTAAAAATTTTATCCACTCCTCATTAGTCCAAGTTGCAGATAGTTTATTGAATTCTTCCTCATCCCAACTACCCATGAACACTTGTTTATCATACTCAATGCTGAAATCGTCCTCAATAGCTAAACAAGTGTCTTTGGACGGGTGCTTCACCGCATTACCCACATTGAACTTTATACTCTCATCCTCCAAATGTAAGGTCACTTCGCCCTTTGTGGGGAATCTAGTAAGGCACGGGCGGTTGCAAGAAAAGGTCTTCCAAGGATCAAGGGGTTTTCTCATCGTTGGTCATATCCATGATTACCCAATCATTTGGGTATATGAAGTTCTTAACCTTGACCAATACATCTTCTACAATTCCCTTGCATATTTCACACTTCTATCGACAAGTTGAAGAGAAATAGGTTTAAGCGTAATAGATTGATCCAATCCAAGAGATTGGAAGATTGACGTAGACATCGATTGATTGATGCTCCCGAATCACACAAAACATTGTGGAAGTCCCTGTTCCCAATAGTACACGAAATCGTAAATCTACAGTGGTCGAGGGCACTTCACAGAAGTTTAGTCCGGCTGATTCTTTGAGCATTCTCCATTCAATACTATGTGCTCGAGCTCTTGGAGCTTCTTTTTTTGAACTTACTGCGTCCTTTATAAACTTTGTATACTTTGGCATTCTACCAAAAGATCAACTAATGGAATGTTTGCCTCAAGATTCTTGAGCAAGTCGATAACCTTCTTATATTCTTTATCATTTTAATGTGACTTGTTTTTGCTAGGTGGGTAGGGAGATCAGCAAAGTCTTCCTCAAGAAAGTGCTTCTTTGCCGCCTTATCATTGATTGCTTTGTCTTCCTATCCTTCCACCTCACATGCTTCCGAGGAACTTAACTTAGAATCGACTTCTTCTCAAAGAGTATTCTCTTCATCATCGTAATTCTCAACTTTCACCTTTTCTTGAAATTTCTCTTTCACTTGGATCAATAGTAGTCCCAACATCCTTCCGAGGAGAACAAAGATCTTCCCTCCTGCGTCTCTGCTCCACGGGAGAGGGGCTACTCGCTTCCCTGGTTGGCCTGACCGCCAACCGCTTTCCCACTCCTCGGATTTATAGCATTCAGCTCATCTTGACCATAGTTCCATGGTGCAATGAGATCGGTGCAAGAATTACGATCATTTTGGACTGATTAACCCCTGGGGTTCTTCTCGATAAAACTCGGTGACCTTGACCTTGAGGTCGACTTGCTTGTTGCCCCGAAATTTGTCCCATTTGCACCTCCAAATTTCTCCTTTGATCTTGGTCGAGTACTTAAAGCATTTGCCAATTGAGTGTTGGCCGTGATTTGCTCGCTCAACTTTTGTTCTAAGATCCGAAATGATTGATTTTGATTTTGCGGTGGATTGGTGTTCCATGTTTGGTCGATAATTGGATTGAAAATTGCTTTGATTAGGCCTAGGGGCCTGAAAATGATGGGGGTTTCTTTGCCCGGATGGTCACTCCATCGAAACCAGGGTGGTTCCGGTTATAATTGAATCCTTGAGTGTTTTGATTCTCGGCCGAAGGTCGATAATTTTGAGAAGTGAATGTATTCACTTCTTCGAATGCAACAATAGATGACACACGATGGAATGCGTGCCCAACGGTATCGCAATTTTGGCAAACGACATTGTTTTGAACAACTTTGACCTATGAGATCGGGTCAAGGTGGCATTGATTACTACGATGGCCTTGGCCATGGCAATTGTCACACACAAGACTTTGAACATTCATTGCCGTCACTTGCTTACGTAGTGCGCCAATCGAGCTTTTAGAGACGTGGTCTCATCTACCTCATACTTCCCTGCGATCGAGCTTTTACGATTGGACCTTTTCGCATAGTAGGGGCATAATTATACTTTGCAATATCTTCAAACAACATCCATCCTCATCGGTGTCTTTCGGAAATGCACCTCCAAAGCAGAACTATTCACCATTCCTTAGTCAATTCGGTCAAACCATTTGTAGAAAGTGTTGACCAATCTTTGTTTGTCCAGCCCATGGTGGGGCACTTTCTCAAGAGAGTCTTAAATCGTTTCCATGCATCGTAAAATGATTCCTTCTCGGATTGCACAAAAGTGAATATCGATTCGGAAGATGAGCCGTCTTTGCGGTGGAAAATGCGGCTCGTAAATTCTTTCTCCAACTCCTCCCACGAAGTAATGGATTATTGGTAAGGATTTATACCATTCTTTCGCTTCTCCTTCGGTGAGAAGGAAAAAGTTTCATCTTTAGGGCGCCCTCGGTGACCCTTTGATTAAAATAGTCCCGCACGATTCTAGAAATGAGTGAATGTGATCGTGCGGGTCCTCGATGGAAAATCCATGAAATGTGGAACCTCTTACCAAATTGATTAAAGAAGTTTTGAGTTGAAATTATCGGCCGTGATTTGGGAATCACGACCGCAGGATTAACTTTCACAGTAGATGGCATGGCAAAGTCTGCCAATGTCCGTTGCTCTGCCATTTCTTCAACCTGGGCTCCTACTTGAGCTTCTCCCTCAACGTATCCTTCAGGATTGTTTCCTTCCGTGGTTCCCTCGTCCGTTGGTCCGGTGAGCCGGGCCAAAGCGTCTGTTTGGTCGGCGATGCTTCGCTCTATCTCCGGATTATACAAAAGTGGTCCCCCGTGAGTTCGAGTTTGCATAAACTACGTTTGGGCACCAACACCTAAATCACGAGGTTTCGGGATTTTATCCTTATGCTTCCGCAGAGTGGGATTCACCGAGAATCCATCACCCAACCTCAATGATTGAAACGTGTTCCGTGTTTCTTTTCTCTCTTTCTCGGTAATTACCGAATCCACTCGGTATTTATCGAGAATTTTTTTAAATTTTTTTTTTTTTTTTTTTAGAATTAAAAAAAAACTATACTAAAACAGGCTCGAAACAGGTCTAAACAGCGTAAAAGAAACAAAATACTATAAAACTAATCCAAGTAATGCGTAAGCTAAAAGAAAATATTTTTTCTCTCTCGGTAATTACCGAAAGATTTTTTTTTTTTTTTTTTTTTTTTTTTTTTTTTTTTTTTTTATTGTTTAAGACGAAACAGATAACTTAGTTGACAAAAAACCGAAAACGAAAATTTTCCGTGCCAAGTCCCGGCAACAGCGGCGCCAAAAAAAACTTGTTCGCGGTTTTATGCAAAGCAAAAGATAACAAGTAATAAAATAAAACCGATGTCACCCCAAGTGCGAAGGCTCGCAGCTATAGTGGTGAAACCGGATCGTATCCTTGAGGACTTATGCGAAAAAGAGTCTTTGCCTTCGATTTCTTTTATAAAGTTGATGATTATGATCTCGGATTTTCAATTAACAAACTAAGGTAGCAAGCGTGAAAAGAAAGACGATACGTGAAAATTTGTTTAAAGAAAGATTAAAATAACTAGAACACACCATTGATCCACCACCCCACCGAAAATAACAAGAAAGACACATATTCATTCGTAAGTTCTTGGATTATTATCGCTAAAGAGGCATTTTCCCTTTCGGTTCATCGCCTTTTAATTAGTTCACCACTCTCGGTACAACTAAAGCATTTACGGATCAAAGATATGGATATAAATCCTAATCTGACAACATTCACCCTCAACTTACGTATGTTGGAAGAATATTATCATTCTCCTTCACGGTAATCTACGAATTTATCAACTATCGTATCTAAATTCGATCAAGATGCAACATAAGTATAGATCATACAAATTGCACATAAACAATTCAAACATGAAGGAAGAACAAGAAACTCACTAGAACAAATGAAAACGAAATCCTTGTTTATTCCGGTGATGGTGGCTTCACAACGATGGTTCTAGCTTGGGGACCTTAGCCAATCATCCTCGATTATGATTTCAGAATCAGGGCCGTAGCTCTCGACATTACAATGATCTACTATTCTAATTTATTCTCGCATAACGCCTCTGAGTATTTACATAAAAGGCGGGAAAAGTAAAAGCTCGGCCAAAAGTGACCAAGGAGAGGCGCCTTTATGGATGGAAATGAGGGAGTTCTTATAGGGAGAGTTGAGGGAGGTGTATAAGGAGAGGTTGTAGTTGAGGAGATATTTTTGGGAGAATATGCTAAGGAATATTCTCAAGTTTGTTATAAGCATGTAGGAGGTGATAATGACTTTGCATGTGAAGGTGAGGAGTCACTAAAATAGCATGTGGAGTTTGTTATGACTCATCATCATCATCATTAAGGAGCACATGGAGTAACATGCATCAAACTTGGCCAAAATATCTCCGGTTCGTCCGTAATTCCAGCAGTTCGGTAAAAAAATCATAACTTGAGTTGTAGACCTCCGATTGACGTGATTCAAAATGCGTTGGAAAGCTCATTTTAGTATCTACAACTTTCGTCAAGAACTCTTCCCTGAAAATGCCTCTAAGTCGGGTAAAATTTCCATCGAAAAACAGTTTACGGTAGAAGACGTTGGAAAATATTGATCCGTTGATCTCGTAAACTCGTGGCATCTTCTTCTTTTCCTCAAAATCCATCTTTTAGGCCTCAAAATATAATGTTACGTGGCATATTTTGAAATACTTGATCACCAAGTTTGGGCGAATCGAATCGAGCTTTCTTTATTCGAATCGAGCTTTCTTCTTAATCTTCATCGATCTTCGTTTAAGCTCCTCATTTAACATGCAAGCGCACTACATTCATGATAACATCGTGCAAAATGTAACATCTCATATTCAAAGATTTTTATCAATGAAACCACATAATTAACACAAATTTGCACTTAACCACTTTTAAAACTCATTTGCTCAATAATTCGATTAAACCCTTGATTTCTATGCAAATTATACGAATATGGAGGAAATTGTTATAAAATATAACATTAGAAATCGTATAAAATCACCCTAAACAACCACCAAGGAACTTAACGCTTAAACCTTTGCCCTCTCACTGAAGTATGTATACTTACAAGATGATACTCTACCCACGATAATATGACATCATGTCACCCTTGAGAAGGAGAAAGCTGTTAAGAGTACTAAGAGAGCATAAGGAGCATTCGGGTGGACTATTGCGGATATCCAAGGATAAGCCCCCCCCCCGCGTTTGTATGCATAAGATTTATGTAGATCCGAGAAAAGAAAGAAGTGACCCGACCTCAGAGGAGGTTGAACCCCGATTAAAAGTCGTTGTTAAGGAAGAGATTATAAAGATGTTAGAAATGAGAATCATTTTTCCAATTGTAGATAGTGAGTGGGCGAGCCCGATTCATGTGGTGCCCATGAAAGAAGGATTCACTATCCAACCTTAGGAGTTCGATAAGTTGATCCCTGTGAGACTAATTACTAGACATCAAGTTTGCATTGATTTCTGGAAACTGAACGATGCGACTCGAAAAGATTATTTTCCCTACCTTTCATTGATCAAATGATTGAGAGATTGAGCGGTCATGCTTTTTATTGTTTCCTGGATGGATATTCTGGTTATTACCATATCCAAATTTCCCCAGAGGACCATGAGAAAACCACTTTCATATGTCCCTATGGAACATTTGCGTACAATCACATGCCCTTCGGACTTCCGTGTCGCCACCACATTCCAGAGGTGCATGATGTCATTACTTGCGGACATGGTGGAAGATTTCTTGGAAATATTTATGGATGATTTTTTGTCTTTGGAGATAGCTATGATGAATGTTTGGACAATTTGAGCAAAAGGCATAAGAGATATGAAGACACCAACCTTGTACATAATTGGGAAAAATGTCATTTTATGGTTACTGAAGGAATAGTGTTAGGTCATAAGATTTCAAAGAAAGGAAAGGAATTGGACAAGGCTAAGATAGAGGTAATAGAAAAGTTACCACCTCCACACGAACTTAAAGACGCTGCGAGCCTTTCTTGGCCATGCAGAGTGTAAGAGAGGTTTATTGAGGACTTTTGAAGATCTCTAAAACCATTAAATGAATTACTTGCGAATGATGTACCTTTTATCTTTGGAGAGGAGTGAAAGGAGGCATTCAGCACATTAAAGAAAATGTTGATAACTTCCTCAATTGTGGTAGCACCGGATTGGAATAAACCCTTCGAGCTAATATGTGATGCAAGTGATACAGTGGTTGGAACAGCCCGGGGCCAAAGAAAGGACAAAACTTTAAACCGATCTATTACGCCAGTCGTACCCTCAACAGTGCCCATCGGAATTACACGACTACAGAGAATGAACTCATAGCAGTAATATTCACATTCAACAAGTTTAGATCTTATTTAGATCTAAAGTCACGGTGTTCACTGATCATGCAGCCTGAACTTGCTGAGTTTGTTAACTCCAAAAGTTTTAAGTGTTAAGTTTATTCACACCCCCCCTCTAAACTTAACCAAAGCCTTTTCAAGGGACCAACTACTATGGCAAATGCAGTTTGTGAAATCCAGTGGCTAATTTATCTAGTACAGGATTTGCAGGTTCCAGTTTAGTTGTCTGCTGTTTTATTTTATGACAATTCCAGTGCAATGCACATTGCTCATAACCTTGATCTTTCATGAAAGAACAAAACATATTGAAATTGATCGCCATGTTGTGAGAGACAAAGTCAAATCGAGGACTTGTCAAACTTCTTCCGATCAACACAAAAGAACAAATAGTGACATTCTCACCAAGGCCTTAGATGCACATATTTTCTCCTATTTACTAGACAAATTGGGAGTTTCAAAGACCTTCCAGAGTTCAAGTAGATGAAGGGAATGCTGAGTGCAAGCTATTAATGTACCACTCTCGCTGAGAGGGTGTTCTGATATATAAGTGAAGGAATCTTGACTGCGATCGATTGATGCACCTAATGACAAGATATGAGGACGAAGACCTGTCAAGTAGTCTAGTATAATGTAATATAGAGAGCGGTTATTCAGTTATAGTTTGTAGTTACCGTTTGTAACTAACTTCTAACTGATTCATGAGGTTTATGAAGTTATAAATACCCCATGATCAGCTACATTGTAATCCAACTTGTAACTTTCAGTTCATCAATAATAATTCCTCGTTTTATTTTTGTAATTCTACAAACTTCATAATAAACTGCCCCAAGTATAATGATCTTGGGAGCTTGCTTATACCATGTACAATTGGAGGAGTATGCCTGAACAAAGCCTTATATGATTTGGGAGCAAGTGTCAATTTGATGATGCTCTCCATCTTTAATAAGTTAGGCGTGAAGGAGTTGAACGAGACATCGATAACCCTTCAATTGGCTTATAGTTTATGAAACAACCGTGTGGAGATGTTGAAGACGTTTTGGTTAAGGTTGACAAGTTTGTGTTCCCAATATACTTTGTTGTGTTAGATATGGAAGTTAATACTGATGTTCCACTCATCCTAGAAAGATCTTTCCTAGCGATGAGTAAAACATTGATACACATTCATAGATCCTAAGAGTGAATTATGGCAGAGTGGATGTGATGAAAACGATGGGCTACACGTGAGATGAATGAGAGGCATGTTATATGTTCGATGACATTGAGGAGCTTGTTTTGAAGTTACAACCGCAATTGGAAGTTGATCCTAAAGTAGCGGAAACTCTGTTGTTGAAAGAGGAAGAAAAGGAGGAGGATAAGGTGTGGCCTGGGTGCAGTGAGGGTTATGTACAAGAAATAGAACATGTATCTTCTATAGATGTAGGAGGACCTATTCATTGACCTTTATGGCACAAATTCTTTGATCTACAGTTGACTGGTAGAATATTGAAATCATCGTTGGAAGAGCCACCAAGGAACTTAACGCTTAAACCTTTGCCCTCTCACCTGAAGTATGTATACTTACAAGATGATACTCTACACACGATAATAACAAACATCTTTGTCACCCTTGGAGAAGGAGAAACTGTTAAGAGTACTAAGAGAGCATAAGGGAGCATTCGGGTGGACTATTGCGGATATCCAAGGGATAAGACCCCCCCGTTTGTAATCATAAGATATATGTAGATCCGAGAAAAGAAAGAAGTGACCCAGCCTCAGAGGAGGTTGAACCCCCAGTTAAAAGTCGTTGTTAAGGAAGAGATTATAAAGATGTTAGAAATGAGAATCATTTTTCCAATTGTAGATAGTGAGTGGGCGAGCCCGATTCATATGGAGCCCATGAAAGAAGGATTCACTATCCAACCTAAGGAGTTCGATAAGTTGATCCCTGTGAGACTAATTACTAGACATCAAGTTTGCATTGATTTCTGGAAACTAAACGATGCGACTCGAAAAGATCATTTTCCCTACCTTTCATTGATCAAATGATAGCGAGATTGAGCGGTCATGCTTTTTATTGTTTCCTGGATGGATATTCTGGTTATTACCATATCCACATTTCCCTAGAGGACCGTGAGAAAACCACTTTCATATGTCCCTATGGAACATTTGCGTACAATCACATGCCCTTCGGACTTCGTAATGCGCCAGCCACATCCAGAGGTGCATGATGTCATTACTTGCGGACATGGTGGAAGATTTCTTGGAAATATTTATGTATGATTTTTTGTCTTTGGAGATATCTATGATGAATGTTTGGACAATTTGAGCAAAAGGCTTAAGAGATATGAAGACACCAACCTTGTACATAATTGGGAAAAATGTCATTTTATGGTTACTGAAGGAATAGTGTTAGGTCATAAGATTTCAAAGAAAGGAAAGGAATTGGACAAGGCTAAGATAGAGGTAATAGAAAAGTTACCACCTCCCACGAACTTAAAGACGCTGCGAGCCTTTCTTGGCCATGCAGGATTCTGTAAGAGGTTTATTGAGGACTTTTTGAAGATCTCTAAAACCATTAAATGAATTACTTGCGAATGATGTACCTTTTATCTTTGGAGAGGTGTGAAAGGAGGCATTCAGCACATTAAAGCAAATGTTGATAACTTCCTCAATTATGGTAGCACCAGATTGGAATAAACCCTTCGAGCTAATATGTGATGCAAGTGATACAGCGGTTGGAGCAGCCTTGGGCCAAAGAAAGGACAAAACATTAAACCGATCTATTATGCCAGTCGTACCCTCAACAGTGCCCATCGGAATTACACGACTACAGAGAATGAACTCTTAGCAGTAATATTCGCATTCAACAAGTTTAGATCTTATTTAGTAGGATCTAAAGTCACGGTGTTCACTGATCATGCAGCTTTGAAGTATCTTCTGACCAAGCAAGACTCCAAGTCGTGGTTATTAAGATGGATTCTACTCCTACAGGAGTTTGATGTGGAAATTGGGGAAAGGTTCTGAAAACCAGGTGGCAGATCACCTGTCAAGATTAACACTGTTGGAAGAAGAGCAGACCGCTAAGATTAAGGAGTACTTTCCGGACAAACAACTTTTCGCCGTCTCAATTGTAGCTCCGGTTGAATCTCGGCCCTGACATAATACATCAAGAGTGGGGAAGGTATACCCTTGGTTTGCCAACATAGAAAATTATCTTGCGGAAATGTACCTACCACCAGAATTCATGAGCATGGACAAGAAGAAGTTCTTTACGGACCTGAAGCATTATTATTGGGAAGATCCTTACTTACATAAGATGTGCTCCGATAAAATTCTTAGGAGATCCATCCATGATGATGAGATTCCAAGTATTCTGAGACAGTGCCATTCTAGATAGGTTGGAGGCCACTATGGGCCTGATAAGACAGCAGCAAAGGTACTGCTGTGTGGGTTCTATTGGCTGACAATATTCAAATCCACTTATGAGTTCACCAGAGCCTGTCATTCTTGTCAAATGACTAGTAATATTTCAAAGCGGAATGAGATGCCAATGCATTGTTCCTTGAAGTTGAGCTATTTGATGTGTGGGGAATTGTGTTGGATCGATAATGCGCGAAAAACACTATAGAATGGGGGGTTGAATAGAGTGTTGGTAATTTATACCACTTTTCAAATTAAAGTAACAGGAGCAAGTTGGGGCAAATATAGTACACAATTAGTAATTTGTTAAACCGGAAGCTATTTAACAAAATTATTCGATTGTGTATTACCTAAGTGATCAATGAGTTAAACAAGTGATTAAGAACAGGTGTGAATTCAGTCAAGTTGTTTGTTATTTCTTTGATAAAATAGATCAGTGAATAGAGATGCTATTTCAACACAAATAATCAATAAAAACGAAAATTCAAGATTATGTAAAAGATCAGGACTGATACAGGTTCTCAAGTTTGAGAGAGATTACAAAACTGAAACAACGCCTAGCAACTAATATTACTGAGGTTCTGTTTTGTGTATAGCATGCTGTATTAACTGCTTCAGCCCAATATCTTTCAGGTAGTAATGCTTCACAAATCATTGTCCTTCCTGCTTCTTTCAATGTCCTATTTCTTCTTTTAGCAACCCCATTTTGCTGAGGTGTACCAGCAGCAGCAAGTTGATGTAGTACACCATTCTGTTCACAGTATTCTCTTATAACTTTATTTAGAAACTCGGCACTTTGTCCGATCCGATTTTTACTACTGTTAAACTTTTCTCATTTTGTAATCTCTTCAAAAGTTCAGGCATCTTTTGAAGTGTTTCACTTTTCTTGTTCATAAATACCACCCCAAGTGTACCTTGAATAATCATCAACAACCACTAATGTGTATTTCTTTCCTGTAACACTTGTTGGTGTAACTGGTCCAAATAGATCCATATGCATCAGCTCCAAGACTCTATTAGTTGATTGCTTAGTCTTTGATTTGAAGCTTGACTTTGTTTGTTTACCTTGCTGACATGCATCACATATAGTATCCTTTTTGAATGTGATCTCAGGTAAACCAATCACCAGTTTCTTCTTCACCAACTGATTGATGTCATCAAAATTCAAGTGATTCAACTTTTGTGCCATAACCAATTGAGTTCTGACTTGGTATGCACAATCGATGTGTTTCGAAGGCTGCAGTGAGACCAATCCACAACATACATGTTTTGTTGTCTTATACCAGCCAATACAACTTGATCACCTCTATCACTAATGACAGTGCATGTGTTTTTGTCAAAAGTGACCTTGTATCCCATGTCACAGAATTGTCCAGTGCTCAGCATGTTGTAGTCCAGTCCTTCCACATATGCAACATTCTTGATTGTAAGTCCATTCCTCACAAGTATGCCATATCCTTTTGTGTAACCAGGTGTATTTTTGTTGCCAAAATTCACCCTTGGACCATCCTTTGTCACAAAGTTTGACAAGCAAAGTGCTTATTCTTTGTCATATGTCCGGAACATCCACTTTGTCAAAGTACTGAGACACCCTAAAAACAAAGTTAATACATTTTAGGTACCCAAACCTGTTTGGGTCCATAATGGTCAGTGGTAAGCATGACCCTTGGTAAGTTTCCATAAGGTCTTCTCCTAAAAGTGTCATACTTTGGTTCATACATGTATTCCACACATCCATAAGTTCTAACAGATGGTTGTGTAGGATTCACATATGTTTTCTGGCCTTTTGGTTTATAATGTTGTTTGAAGTGATTTTTGTTGTTAGAAGCATTAGCATAACCATTGGTTTGCTATCTGTTAGGAACAGCCCTGTAGTATGGAGTCTGCTGAGGTCTCTGCTGAGGCTTTGTATAAGTCCTCTGTTGATCCCTCTGCTGATTCCATTGCATAGGTTTCACCCTAGCAAAGATGGTTATACTTCTTTTTCTAGCAAAGTGAGGGGCGTGAATATTCCAATCATCATCAAGAGGGAACAATCTACCTTTCCCCCTGAGATAAGTATCCCTAGAATAATTAACATTTTTGGTTTTAGGATTCTTATTCTTGGAATATTTCTGGTTTTTCCCTTTCTGTGGACCAGCAGACTTGGTAGTAGGGCTGCTATCAGTAGGTCTAGAAGGTCCAGCAATCCTACCTTTGGATTTATCCTTTTTGTTAAGTACTGGTGTCCTTTTAGACTTCTGATTTTGCCTCTTTGAAGCATTCTCAGTAGGCTTCACTGCCTCAGCAACCCTTTTGGGAGTTGGAGCTTGTGCAGGCACAAACTTTGGACCAATCCTGGTACTAGGTTCAGTGACCTTGCTGGATCCACTCTTATTGGATTGTTGAGTTCCAAATCCAAGCCCTGTTCTATCACCATAAGGCTTTCCAGATTTGAATGCAGTAGAGGAACAAGATGGTTCAGCAGATTCAAAGGCTACTGAATGTACAGCAGGCTTATTCTGATTCTTTTCAACTTCTTTTTCCTTACCTTTGAGAACTCTTAATTCAGCATTTAATCTATCAACTTCTGATTGAAGAGCTTTTTTTCGGCCTTCACAATCTCATAACCAGATTGTATTATCCTCGATTGATTAAGGATGGCATCCAAAGTTTCATCATTGTCAGAATTTCTAGGATTTGAACCACAAGTTGATTCACAATCACTTCCAACAGGAGTATTGATAGATACAGTATTGTATACCTCCTCTGTTTCATCCATATTAGCCATTAATGCAAAATCTTCCATTTCAGCAACCAATGTTGTGTCATCTGATTCATTTCCCTTTTCAGATTCCACTTCATACCCTGATTCATCTTCAGCAACCATAGCCTTCTTTCCATGTCTTCTTTGTTGGCTCTTGGTCTTCAGTAGGTCTGGACAATCAGGTCTAAAATGTCCAGGCTTCTTGCAATTGAAGCAAAGATAATCAGGCTCCTTACTTTGTTTTAATTCAGGACCGTCAGGTTTGAAGTGTCCTGGTTTCTTGCATTGGAAACACAAGTAATCATTGTCTTTCCTTGAATCATCTTTCTTCTTTTCACTGAATTTCTTAGTGAAATTCCTTGGAGAACTCTTTCCAGTCTTCATCATCCTGATCTTCTTGCTCAGTAGGGCAATCTGCTCTTGCATCTCATCCAGCAGATCATCTTGAGCTCCTGATGTTTCTTCTTGATGTTTGGCAGCCAATGCGCTTGTCTTTGGTTCCTCTTTTTGATGGTAGGAACCAATCTCTTCTTCGAATTCATAAGCTTTAAGATCCGAGAATAATTTGAAGGTATCCTCTTCATGTAGCTTTCATTTCTTCTATTGCATTGACTTTCATCTCCCAAACTTCTTTGTCAAGTAATGCTTCCAAGATTTTTGAGTTTATTTCTTCCTTTGAATAACTTACACTCAAGCAGGTAAGTTCATCCAGATAGCATTGAATCTTGACTCTATTTGCTCAATGGTTTCATTTGGCAAGCATTTTGAACTTTTGAAACCTCTTTGGCCACACCGATTTTATTCTTCTTGATTGCATCGGTTCCTTAATGAGATCAATCGTATCTTGTCCCAAAGTTCCTTTGCAGCTTTTTGCAATCTTTAACATTCATGTACATATTGCTATCCAAGGTTCTATAAATGATATCAATAGCAATATTGTTGAGGTTTGCTCTCTTTCTATCTTCAAACATTCCATTCCCTTTTTGGTTTTGGAATGTACTCTGTCACATCACCCATCTGCATCGACTTGGTAATCTCCAGGTGGTCCATCGTCGCATCCATCATTTCATCATGAGTTGCAAAGAAGGTAAGATGCATTCGGCGTTTATATTCATCAAATCTATCTAGAGAACACATCAAAGATAGTTTTAGCATTTGGTTGTTATCCATGATGCAAGTCTTTGAAAATCGGTGATTTGAAAAAGTTTTCAAAGTATTTTCACAAACACAACAAGTAGGATTACTTGAGCAAGTAAACCGCTCGATACCAATTGTTGGTCCCTTGAAAGGCTTTGGTTAAGTTTAGAGAGGGTGAATAAACTTAACACTTAAAACTTTTGGAGTTAACAAACTCAAGAACTTCAAAGAACTTTGATACCTCGATGAGTCTGCGACACCTCAAGAGCTCTTCGATACACATGAGTCTCCGACAGATTGAGTTTCTTGAATTTGTGCAGCGGAATTATATCAAAAATTAAGCCTTATTACTTTTTGTTAAATATGATACTAAGTATTAGATACTCAAGAGTGTATGTGTTTGAGTTCAGTTGCTAGATTCAATATAGTGGTTCCAGGTGGTCTAATCCTGTCAGTCCGCTCTTTTCCTGTGATGTTGGAGGTAATTCACTAGAGATCTTTGATGTATCTGTTACAAAGATTCCTAAGGTTGCTTGTCCTTCACCAATAACTATGGCTTCACAAAGTGAACACTTGGAGCAGTAGGATTGCTTTGCTCCAAAGTCTTCCACCTGGTCCTTGAAGGGTAGGATTGCCTCTTCACCTCCCCCCCAAACAAACAATGATCTTTCACAAAAGTGCTTCAACGCCTTGCAGATTCTTTGTAGAATAAAGAATGAATCAAGTAAATGATTGATTCTGCAAAGCAGACTTGATTAGGATGATATAATCAAGAGCTTGCGTCTTCAAGTGTGTAAACTTGATGTAGCTTGAATACAGAATACACTTGAAGATTTTCTTTGGATCAGTAGCCTAAAGCTCAGTAAGTTCAGCAGGGTGCTTTTCTTGATAAAATGTAGCTCAGAATTATCTCTTATATTTCCTTAATTTTCATCAACTTTTTCTGAGTTGGAAGTCCTCTATTTATAGGTAGGAGTCCATGTGACTTGTATTTGAAATTCAAATAAAGCCGCTCCTGGTTTTGTCCCATCTGACTTGCTTTCTGTCACTATTCATAGGGTGACTTTGTCGAGAATCTTTTTGATGAATCTGATCTGCATCCACCCTTTGACTTAAAACCATTGGATAAAGTCATGAATCATCCCAACGTCTTTTTAATCTCAGCCATTGATTTGTTTACTAAATCAGAGGTAGTTGGATGTCCTTATCCATGTAATCTTCCAATGTAATCTTGAATTAATCAAGGTATATATATCAATAGGCTCATCAGTCTGCTGAAATACCTATCAGTCTGCAGAACTATAATTTGCTGTGTTTAAAACACAATGCAGCAGAATTCTTTTATCTAACTTTTATTTGTGAAGTTAGATTACACCTTTTTGCAAATAATTAAGTTCCAATCACCATCCAACTTAAGGAACTTAGACCTTGTATATATGCAATCAGTTTAGGTCATCATAGACTTGCCTAAATTCTGATTTCATATCCTTGACTTTAATTACTAAGCTTGATCCCTTAGCCTTCATTAACTGAGTTTGAGCCTCACCTTCCGGTCAAAGAGGTTCCCGACTAGTCTCTCGACCTATCTACCCTCTCGATATAGACGAGTCTCATCGATATAAATCATCGACCATTACAAGACTTGTTTGATCAAACCTATTCAAAGATCAAACTCTAATAAACCTATACATTTGATCTAGACATCTTTTTGCCTTTGCACTATAACAGTTAGTCTGGCACTCATCACTAAAACTCAGAAATAAGTCCAACAAGTGTTTTGAAGCTGATGCACATGGATCTATTTGGACCAGAAACACCAACAAGTGTAACAGGAAAGAAGTACACTCTGGAAGATACACTTGGGTAGTATTCATGAACAAGAAAAGTGAAACACTTCAAAAGATGCCTGAACTTTTGAAGAGATTGCAAAATGAGAAAAGTTTGACAGTAGTGAAGATCAGATCAGACAAGGGTACTGAATTTCTTAATAAAGTTATAAGAGAATATTGTGAGCAAAATGGTGTGCTGCATCAACTAGCAACTGCTGGTACACCTCAGCAAAATGGGGTTGCTGAGAGAAGAAACAGGACCTTGAAAGAAGCAGGGAGGACTATGATTTGTGAAGCATTATTACCTGAAATATATTGGGCTGAAGCAATCAATACAGCATGATATACACAAAATAGGACCTCAGTGAACAAGAAGCTGCTGAAGACACCTTATGAGATATGGAATGGAAGAAAACCAAATATATCTTATTTCCATCCATTTGGAATCAAGTGTTTTATTTTAAATCATAAGGAGCAATTGAAGATATTCAAACCAAAATCAGATGAAGGAATCTTTTGGGGATATTCTTCTGTCAGCAAGCCATTCAGAGTAGTACTAAATAAAAGGACATTGAAACATGAAGAATCAATACATGTTGTATTTGATGAACCAAAGTTCACTGGAATGAAAGATGAAGTCTCAGAACCTGCTAAAAATATCCAAGTCACTGATCCAGAATGTGTTGATGTTTTGGAAAGGATAAATGACTTAAAAGTTTCTGACTCTGCCTCTGCTGAAGAACCTACTGGTAACACTACTGATGCAACAACAGATGCAGTTCAAGGATCTGCTGAACCCCCTACTGAAGCAACAATAGAACCTACTGAAGATGAAGCACCTGTAAATCAAACAAATCATGACTTACAATGGTTGAAGGACCACCCTGCTGAACAAGTAATTGGTAACATACAACAAGGTGTAAGGACTAGAAGACAATTGGAAACAATGTTTACTTGTTTTCTATCTCAAATGGAGCCTAAAGTTGTTGAAGAAGCAATATCAGATCCAGATTGGAAAATTTCTATGCAAGAGGAATTGAATGAATTTGAAAGAAATCAAGTTTGGACACTAGTGGAAAGGCCTAGTCATGCAAATGTAATTGGAACTAAATGGGTATACAGAAACAAATTGGATGAATCTGGTACCATTGTAAGGAATAAGGCCAGACTAGTGGCAAAAGGCTATTCTCAAGCTGAAAGAATAGATTTTGATGAGACATATGCCCCAGTTGCAAGATTGGAAGCTATAAGATTGTTTTTGGCATATGCTGCTTACAAAAACTTCAAAGTATACCAAATGGATGTCAAAAGTGCATTTTTGAATGGCATTCTAGAGGAGGAAGTATAGTTCAGCAACCTCCTGGTTTTGAAGTTAAAGATCAAGAAGATAAAGTGTACAGACTTAACAAAGCACTTTATGGTTTGAAACAAGCATCAAGAGCATGGTATGAAACCCTATCTCAATTCTTAATGGACAATGGTTCTACCAAAAGTACCATTGGCAAGACTCTTTTCAGAATCAATGAAAGGACAGCACCCTGCTGGTACAGATTTATGTTGATGAGATAATCTTTGGTTCTGAAAATAATTTGTTATGTGAAAAATTCGCTAATCTCATGAAAAGAAAGTTCCAAATGAGTATGATGGGAGAGATGAACTACTTCTTGGGATTACAAGTCAAACAAATGAAAGATGGAATCTTCATTCATCAAACTAAATATACCAAGGAGTTTCTGAAGAAGTTTGGCATGGAAAATAGCACCAAGGTATCAACTCCTATGAGTACTAACATCAGATTGGATGAAGATAAATAAGGCAAAGATGTTGATCAGACCTTATACAGAAGGATGATAGGCAGTCTGTTGTACCTCACTTCCAGCAGACATGATATATCATTTGTTGTAGGTGTTTGTGCAAGATTTCAATCAAAACCAAAGGAAAAAGTCACTTAGTTTAGTCAAAAGGACTCTTAAGTATCTAAAAGAGACTTTGGGAGTAGGGATATGGTATTCAAAAGATGGAAGTTTCAAAGTTATATCCTACTCAGACTTTGATTATGCAGGATGCAAGATTGAAAGAAAAAGCACCACAAGAACCAGTCAGTTAATGGGAAATAGACTTGTTTCCTGGTTCAGACAAGAAACAAAATTCAATATCAACTTCCACTGCTGAAGCTGAATATATTGCTGCTGGAAGTTGTTGTGCACAAATACTATGGTTAAGACAACAATTAAGGGATTATGGAATTGAAGAAAAAGAAATTCCTATAATGTGTGACAACACAAGTGCAATTGCGATCATTGAAAATCCTCTTATGCACTCAAGAACCAAGCACATTGATGTGAGACGTCATTTTATTAGAGATCATGTTGAGAAGAAAGATGTGGTGGTTCCTTACATCCCTACTGAAGATCAACTTGCTGATATATTTACAAAACCATTGGATAGTGAAAGATTTACTGAGTTAAGAACTAAAATTGGCATCATAAAAGTTGGACCTGATATACCTCAATCGAGTGTCTTTAATCGAATTCACCAAGGGGATTAGTCTTTGCTATGTTGGGTGAGCTCACTTAGTAGACTAGTCATTGGTATCAACAATTCCATGTACTTGAATTAGTTTGGACGATTGAGCAAATGAAGTTGCCAAGGGGATTGGTCTTTGTCCTGTTGGGTGAGCTCACTTGTGGATCGGTCATTGGTATTAAACTCCATGTTGTATTATCGCTTGGACAAAACAAGTGTGTATGAAGATCAGAGAGAGTGACATCGTGAAGTCTTTGAACAATCTTTTTCAAAGATTTGCGACCCAACTCTCATCAAGCTCACCCTCAATGAAGCATACGTTACAAGTCAGTCAAACTTAAATGAAAGTTAACAGTAATTGGATATTATTCTTATCCTTTATAACTGTGGTTACATTATCCAACGGTTACAACTCTTTATGAGAACAGTTAGTGGAACATGTGGCAACATCACATTTATTCCAACTTTAATCGTGGTTATTCCAACTTTAATCGTGGTTAAATTCTATAGTACTTTCCTGACAGATTCTGTTTGCACAGCTTCTCAATAGTTGTGATACCAACATGACCTAAGCGACGGTGCCATAGATTTGTGTCATCATGTTTAGATACGAGGCATGTTATCGGGCAATTAGTGAGGTTGTCCAATTCGATCATGTAGAGATTATGCTCACGAAGACCAGTTAGGACAACATTCCCTAATTTATCAAATATCATGCAACTATCCTCATCAAACACAATTTTAAGACCCGAGTCACTTAACTATGATATGCTTAGTAAATTATACTCTAAATGCTTGACTAATAAAACATTATGAATAATAAAACAATTTGGGTTACCAACTGATCCTTTGCCAAGGATCTTGCCTTTTGAATTGTCTCCGAAAGTGACTGACCCTCCATTTGATATAGCTTTGTAATCCCAGATGATTGCAGAGTTTCCAGTCATATGTCGAGAGCATCCACTGCCCAAGCAGCACTTTGTATTGCTTCTATATATTTTTTCTTTAAGACATGCCTGCAATACAAAGATTTTGTATAGGTACCCTTAGTTCTTGGGTCCTTCGGGGTTAGAATCATGCTTGATCGAGTCCTTTCGAACCCATACCTTCTTAACCCTTGGTTTGCTAGCAGCCACTTTGTCCTTGAGGACTCGAGCTATTTGCAGTGACGTGGGTCGGGTTGGTATGTGGTCGATTGCATTCGATTGACCTGATCTTTCCAGAATAGCATCTGTTCCAAAAGAGGGTCAAACTGGGGAAGTCTATGTGTATAGGTGTGTGCCTGGTGTATGGGTGGATCGTAGTGTGTAGTCGGGTAACAACTGGGTGAAGCATAGCTGTTATGAGTGAAGTGGTTCTGTTGAGCAGGGCTCATTGAACCTCTTCGATCATAAGTGTATGCTAGAGTGTGAGGGGAAGAACGTTGTGATGTGTGTGTGGATGTTGATGGAGCATTCTTAGGTGCGGTGTGTTCCTTTTTCTTTCTATTTCTTCTTTTCTTTTTGATGGGTTGTGTGGTCATGGTGTGTGCTAAGCCAATTGGCCTAGGCTCCAAGACTTTGGTTGAGGCGGGTGAGTTTTGTGTGCCGGATGAACCTTCCACACAAATGTCCTTACCCTTTGAAGTCTGAGAAGTTGAGGGTTGCATTTTGAGCTGAGTAATTTGCTCTTCAATTCTTGAGATGACTTGCTTAAAAGCCGCAACCTTTCGCTTCAAAGATTCATTCTCTATCTCGGTCGTTTGGTGCTTAAGCTTCAATTTACTTAGTTCATTGGTTAAGATGAAAAAATCGTCGTCTTGTTGTACCTTAAACTTATTTAGTGTTTTGTTTTTACCCTTAAGTGTGAGGTTCTCCCTAGTTAATTGTTCATTAAGTGTATGCAGTTCTTCTTTAGTTAGGGAAGTGTCGAATACCTCACTGTCACTTGAGTTCGTGGGTTGTGAAAAACCCATAAAGCACAAGTTTTCCTTTTCGGATGTTTCAGACTTATTGTCATTGTCTGATTCGTCGCTTGCATCCCAAGTAGCTGCCATTGCTTTGCCACTTTTCTTGCCTTCGTCTTTTTGAGTATTTTTGCCTTTTTGACCGGATGCAGGCTTGGGCTTTCCACCTTTCTTATTAGGGAACTCGTTGGCAATGTGACCTTTCAAGTTGCATTCAAACAAGTCGTATCTTGATTCCAGCCACTTTTGTTTTAGGACTTAGCATTCCCGGATGATTTTCCTCTACGTTCATTTTTTAAGAATCTTCTGACCTTATGAACCATCATAGCGGTTTATTCGTCATCTTTACTTTCATCATCCGCTTGCTCATTTTCAGATTCAGGCTCTTCACGAGCTTTCAGTGCCGGAACAGACATCTCACGTTACTTTTGGTTGGGTGTGTTCAGATGTTGTTCGTATACTAAGAGCGTATTGATAAGTTTATCTTTAGTGAGGACCGAGAGATCCTTCGCTTCCTCTAGCCTTAGGTTCCCATATAGGAGGGAGGGAGCGAAGTATCTTATAGTTTTGGTCCTCTATAGAGATGTCTTTACCAAGGGCGCTAAGTGCATTGACTATGTCCGTGAATCTATTATCCATGTCAATAATATATTCACTCGGTTTTGCTTGAAAAGACTCATATGCATGATTGAGTTGACTTATTTTAGACTTCTTAACCTTACTGGTGCCCTCATGACGTTTGATAAGAGCCTTCCAAATTTCTTTGGCAGTCTCGCATATGGCAACAGCTCGGTTCTCGGAAGGACTTAAAGAGTTGATAAGAATGGCGACGGCTTTAGCGTTTAAGGACATTTTTCTACAGTCCTCTTCGTTAAATTCGTCCTCAGTCTTATTAACCTTTGTACTGACTCCGGCTTCGGTGATGTCTTTTGTGGGAACAATTGGACCTTCGTTTATGATAATCCACAGTTGATAGTCCGTTTGTTGCACATGACTCATCATCGAACGTTTCCACTGAAAAAATCTAGAACCCTCAAAGTACGGAGGCCTTACAAAGGATAAGCCCTCCTTCGGGTTCATGGAGCTATTTAGGGAAGCCATTACAATGCAGTACAATGATATGCAACAAGTATGAAATGCAAAGATGCGAATGAACTACAATGCAATTTTTGTTTTTTTTAAAAGAAAAAATGATGTGAGTGTGTGATGAACAACACTTAAGGCACACGGTTGAGATGATTTACTTGGTACTAAAAACTGCAAAACAAAAAGAGCAAAGTCCAAGGTAAATCAAGGAAATAAAAAGGCACTATAAATCACACCAAGAGATATCGTGTTATGATCACTAGGTGACCAAACTCTGATACCAATTGTTGGATCGATAATGCGTGAAAAACACTCTAGAAAGGGGGGGTTGAATAGAGTGTTGGTAATTTATACCACTTTTCGAATTAAAGTAACAGGAGAAAGTTGGAGCAAATATAGTACACAATTACTAATTTGTTAAACCGGAAGCTACTTAACAAAATTATTCAATTGTGTATTACCTAAGTGATCAATGAGTTAAACAGGTGATTAAGAACATGTGTGAATTCAGTCAAGTTGTTTGTTATTTCTTTGATAAAACAGATCAGTGAATAGAGATGCTATTTCAACACAAATAATCAATAAAAACGAAAATTCAAGATTATGTAAAAGATCAGGACTGACACAGGTTCTCAAGTTTGAGAGAGATTACAAAACTGAAACAAATCCTAGCAACTAATATTACAGTTTAGGGATATTCAAACCGGATATGTGACTGATCAAAAACTTGATCCTTAGATCAGTCAAGGGCACTGCTCAGACTGAAAATGTCAGATGTATTTTAGTGATGATAATCACAATTAACTCTGAAGTTTATAAGCACTAACATGCACCCTGATTACAAAAGTTTCAGTGAGCACAACAAGAAGGGACCAGACTAGACTGATCAATCAGTTTCAGCACTGAAATGAAGGTCAGATCTGAGTTACAACTCTGATCTGACTATCAAGGTCAGTATTGTAACTGATCACAAATGATCAGTAGGTCCAAACTGTGGCCAAACAGAAAAACTTAGATTAAAACCCTATTACAAGGTGTTCAATTTGAAAGCTCATATTTCTCAACAGATTTACAGGCAGCACAGAGATGGAAATTTTGCAGCAGGGTGTAGCAACTAATGCAGCAGGTTGGCACAGCAAAGGGGCAGAATTTCAGGATGCAAATCTCAAGGATATGCACACTGAAATTCCAAACAAATAATGGGGAGGACAAACCTACCAAGTAATGCAGAGGTTCAGTCTTTCAGAGAACCAGAATGTCAGTCTGGGTTTGCCTTAAACACAGGGTTGTGCACTATCACACATAACACACAGATCCTGATATTTTGATACTCGGCAAGATGAACTTCTATGCAGAACTTGCAGACTCTAACTATTCACTTCAGTTGTTCAAGGTTCAGCCAAGTGAGTGAAACCAAGAAGCTTAACCTTATGCTCAAGGCAGTGAGTCTTGGTGATACCACCAAATCACTAACTTCTGTTTTCACAGTCTGGTGCAGATTGTCACTGAATAAGGGATAAACACAGCAATTAGGTGATTTTTCTGAGTGTTAGATTTACACAGAATTATATCACAGTGAAATATAAGTCAATAAGGCTAGAATCCTCTCAGGGCCAAAACTTGACTCAACCTTTCAGTTGTGATTCCTGATTCTAAAACTCAACCCTCAGATCAAATCACACAGACATAGACTCAATTAAAAGGACTTCTCAAATAACAACTTGATTGAAAAACAGGTTGAACAGTTTAAAAGGCACTAAAAAGGATCTGAAATGAGTACCTTCCTATGAGGTGCATAAATGCAGATATAGACACAAGCTGATCCAAGAATCCTGTGTATAGCTTTAGCCAATCCTCAAGCTATACACACTCCTCTGAGATTCCAGCCAAGTTCACTATACTTCAGGCAAGTATGTGAACCCTAGACCACACTACTAACTTCACAAAGGACTTTTGAGAAAAACTTTTAGAAGGTAGAAAAGTGGGATTGCTTTTTTGTAAAAACTGATGATAAGACTGAGAGAGTGAGGTCTGTCTTTATAGGGTTCAGAAGAGGGTTAAAAACTCTTAAAAATCGGTTTGGTTTAAAAATAATTATTGAAAGACTTAGACCTATATGACTTGCCTTAGTCTAGACTACATAGGGTGTGACATGTTTTGGGCATCACTGGACCGAGGCCCTCAGCATTAAGCCTCAAACCAGACCATCATCGGGTGAATACACCCTAGGTCATTCTTAGTAGCCCACAGCATAGGGTTCACACCAATTTACCTGTGCGGTTTGGGTTGAGATGCACCAAACCGGGGCTGGTTGGACCACTAAAGGAGAGAACCACCAGTCTTTACAACGGCAGCACCTCAATCCTTATTAATATAGACTGGAAACGGAACCGGGTGCATCCTTTAATAGCCACTAGACCATCCATCACGTGAAAAACATGTTTCTGGACTGTATATGCTGTAAATCAAAACCAAAGAGGTAAGTCAAAGCAGTAATAAATTCAAATCAGTATAAGATCAGAAAATATTAACTCTAGAGATGAAAATATATAACCTTTAAAAATCGGATTGCATAGAGATCTTCACAGCATTAATTTGAATTAGGGTTAACCCCGAATCCAGAGAATCATGCTCTTAATGATTCGTATCAGTCACTGGATCAAAGTAACCTTCACATAGCACAATAGCACAAAATCAGGCAGATGTTCGTTCAAATCAGTATAATATGAGAAGGATATTAATGTAATAAAGAAAAAGATACGACCTTTCAGAAACATCAGTTGCATAGGGCCTTTAGAGAGACCAAATCCCAGAGAATCAAAGATTAAACATTCAAATCAGAGCCTTCATATCAACACGTTGCTCTAAATTCAAAAACGGCATCTTTCCGGAATCGGACCCTTCCAAGAATGGATTTTAAGCACATGGTTGCCCGATTTTAGATGGAGCCTTCACAGAGTTTGTCTCATGCGTTTCTCCAAAGGATTATTAGCACAAGGGATAAACGGAAAAGGAAGGAGACTCAATAGAGAAGGAGAAACGGCTAGCAGATTTTCAAGGATTCGATAGAGGATTGTAATTGAAGACGATTGATATGGAGAAAATGGTTCTGAAGAAGAACGGCTAAGAGAGGAGCTCTTGATACCCGATTTAGGGTTTGACAAAATGGGGATGAATTTTAAAGATTTAAGGGATGTTACAAAAACTGGATTGGGTCATTGGGCCGGATAAAGATTTTTTTTTATAAGGAAAGGGGCCGGCCCTGTTGAAGAAACATAAGTATATATATATATATATATATATATATATATATATATATATATAATCATATAATATAATTATTTTACTTAGAATTTTACTTACAAAATTAATAATATTAATTTTATAAAGTAAATTAACAATTAAATAATTTATCACATAATTTAATAAATCCTGCAAAAATAATGTTAAACACAAGAGTTGACATATGATGTAAGCTTTAACTTCATGGCAGTTAGTGACAGGGGTGTTATTGTAAAAACACATATTAGGGGTACTCTAGGAAATTAATCAAACATACGTGCAACTGAGGCTCATACCTTAACAAATTGATGTTGTCGGACCTTTTTCGTCGTCAAAATCTAATCATAACATCCTGGCAGCAGATGACTATGTTTCCAAATGGGTAGAGGCAGTGGCCTCACCTACAAACGATGCCAGGGTTGTCCTGAGATTCCTTAAGAAGAACATTTCGAGGTTTGGGGTGCCGAGAGACGTAATTAGGGGGAGTCATTTTTGTAATAGGTTGTTTGAGAAGTTAATGATGAGATATGGGGTGTGTCATAAAATCGCAGCAGCATACCACCCCCAGACAAGTGGACAGGTAGAAGTTAAGAATAGAGAGATCAAAAGGATTTTAGAAAAACCTGTGAATCCCACGAGGAAGGATTTGTCTTTGAAATTAGATGACGTTCAATGGGCGTACAGAACTGCTTATAGGACCACCATTGGGATGTCACCATATATGATAGTTTTTGGGAAATCGTGCCATTTGCCGGTTGAGCTAGAGCATCGTGCCCTATGGGCTAGGTTCTTAAACATGGACGAAGGCTTAGCCAGAGAAAAGAGATTATTAGAGTTGAATAAACTTGAAGAGTTTAGATTGAAGGCGTATGAGAACGCCCAGATTTATAAGGAAAGAATTAAGTGCCAACACAACAAAAGGATTCTGAATCGCACCTTCAAAGTTGGAGATAAGGTGTTGGTATACAATACGCGTCTTCGTCTTTTTCCTAGAAAGAAATTTAGATGGTTTGGACCATATGTCGTCATAAAAGTCTTTAATTCGGGTGTGTGTGAAGTTGAGGATGAACACTCTAGGAGGATTTATACAGTGAACGGCCACAGGATTAAACGTTACCTGGAGCACAATTACGACACCGAGTTGGAAGTCTTTGTGTTGGACGACCGGATTTACGAGTGAAGGAGCCCTATGAGTATAGTCAAGTTGAAGACTATAAATTTAGAACTATTTCTAAACCCTTATGTATTTCATTTATTTTAAGTTATTGAGTCAATAAAGTAGCATGACGATCACAAGGTTTTCTTCATCACATATGTCTTTTGTCATCAGACTCGGGATATATATGGCTTTTTCCTTCACGATTCTCATGCGAACCCTCGTACAAGTTTTCGTGACTTGCAACGGTCAATAAAGAATAAAGTGACTTAAACTGTTTTTGCGCCTTCCTCACGTATACTCAATGAATGCCACCGTGTTTTCTTATTGCCCTTCGCATGTTACAGTGAGGGAAGCAAACTCGGAGCATAAGACGCACGACCCTCGCATAAAAATAAAACAAACGAGGACCTTTGAGTAGTACTCGGTCCCTAAGTCCGCCCGGCCTGAGTAAGGTTTCGTGTTGTTTGCCTAAGTCTGAAAGCAAGAAAAGCGAGTGTGCACACTAGAAAGTTAAGATTTTGGGGTTGGTATAACTTGATTCTTTTCATGAATGCACTATCACAAAAGATTCATCACACGACACATTGATGCAATGGTAAGTACTGATTAATGGGAATCTTATGGATTGTCACATGTTGCATGTTCTGCTTAAATATTGATTGAATATGCGGTAATTGATGGGGATTTCTCTTGGCGGTACATTAGGCCTTGATACTCTGCTCGAGGACGAGCAAAGGCTAGTGCAGGGTAGTTGATGACGCTCAAAATGATACACCTTACAGCATCAACATTTCACCTATTCTAAGCTAAAAGAAGTAGTTTTCGACCGTTTATATGAGCCATTTCAAGTGAACGTCATATGTCGGGTTCATGAGTCGAGTAATATGCATTTAAATTTTCCCCAATTCGATATTATTTCATGTATTATTGGACTATTTTGGGTTACAAAGATTGGGCCAAGTGTTGAGGACTGATTGTGAGACGAATTGGATGAAGAAACAGACATAGGGTGTTCCAGAACTTTCAGATAAATCAGCAGAAGAGAAAAGGATGAAAGGCCTTGCCGCATCCACGAGAATTCCAGAAGCTTCGGAAACCACGTTTTCTTGGATGAGTGGTAGTTTTTAGGTGTCATTAAGTCGGTTATAGCACTATAAATAAGTGGCATCAGCCACGAATTTCAATGTACAATTTTTCACAAGACAAATACATTATATTCAATAGAAGTTCTCTTTTGTTCTTTTATATTCTCTATGAGTTCTAGTCACGGATCCGACTGATTCGCCACCTAGGGAGCGATCTACGGAGGATCTGCGCTCGGCTTCGGGGGTATGATTGTCCGGCTTTCTAGATGTAGTTATGTCGTTATTTCCTTGTGTGATTAGTATGAATTGATTGTTTATATTAGTTCTGCTATGTAGTAGTTAGTTTATTTTACCCCATATATGCATAGATATGAATCGTTGGTGAAGAAATCATTAAATAGAGGTTGTGTTCTTCATATATGCGATGGTCTTTATCGCTAGATCTGAATACCTAGTAAATCCTAATTCATGATAATCGGCGGCAGCTACGTCTGATCGACAGATTTAATTTACATATTTGTAGCCTGATCAACTATTTGCATGTCATCATGAATTAACATGAAGGACGATAAAATGAAGTGTTAGTTCGGACAATGTCTAGATCGATCCTTAGGAATGTGCTAGTCAATGCACAATAGTTGCTTAGGACGTCTTCAGTCTTGAGCCGGCTAGTCCTAAATCTTATTGCATGTGAATTAATACAACCAACGAAGTTTGTTAATTGCACATAGGCACCTACTGTCTTTTCAATGGAAGTAGCGTAATATTAGGGATTATAGCACCCGTAGCTGTTAAAGTTCTAAAATTTACCAATGGGGACGATTGATGCATGATATGGGAGGGAATAACTAATCACTCGTAGTTAGAACTAATCTTTATAAACTCATTGGAGTATAATTGTGTTTGATCTTGCGTATCTATTATCACCACTTTTATCTATATGTTCTAAAGTTGGTCATAGACCGTATTCGTGACATTAAATCTAGATTAAACGTGTTTTTACGAGTCTTTGTGGGATTCGACCTTGACTCGCCAACACTATGCTACGATAGACTAGTCCTATTGCTAGTAGAAGCCCGTGCTCACATCACGGGTGCGATCAACTAGTCCAATCGTAGTATTGTAATAGCGAATCAAGGTCGATCACATAGGGACTAGGCACAACCAAGTATAAAAATTTAAATTTAAGGTTGAGAACTTAATAAGGTGGTCGTTGACCAAATAGAATTCAGGCAAAGTAAATATTTGACACGCAAGATTATACAAATATGCATTGAAGTGACACATATCAGCTCTGATAGGTTTTTAACTCGGGTGTATGTGAAGTGAAACATATCGGTTCTGACAGGATTCAGGTAGTTAATGGCCATAAGCTAAAGCATTATGTCGAGCCACACTATAACACCAAGTTGGAAGTCTATATGCTTGATGATCCTACGTATCATTGACGGAGTTTTGGCAGTATAGTCAAGCTGGTGACTATAAACTCAGAACTACTTCTTTAAAACCTTTCTACACAATGGTTGTGTTTATTTTATTGAGTCAAATAAAGTAGCATGAAAACCGATGAGGTTTTTTTTCATCGCATTGTATCTATAGTCACTTCGAAAATGGATATACAAGGTTTTTATACTCACCGGTTGACACATGATATTCTTCATCCAAGTTTTTGTGTCTTGCTTATGACAATATGAAATAAATTGGCTTAAATTGTTTTTTAGCATTCCTCCGGTATGCTTAATTACCGCCACCTTACTTTATCTTTCCCTATGCAAGTTACTAACGTGATGCAAAGTTTCTTGTTTAGTTGCTATGAGTGTAGGTTAACTTTTGGTACTCCATTTCTGTTTACACTCTTGTAGAACCACCTGAGTGTCTCGGGCCCAGTGGGAGTAATTGGATCTACGTGAAAAAGAGACGAATGAATGAGAAAGTTTTATCTTTCGAAGCAAAGTTAAGTGGTCTAGGGGTAGTCCCCTGGTAAGTAGAGAGATCGCTAGGGGTGATGCCTTGAAACTTTGTCACCATTCAGCCTTGCTTGACTCCTTGAAAGCAGAAAGTTTGCTAGTGGTGATGCCCTGAAACTTACTTGTCATACAACAAGGCTTGAATCATTCGAAACAAAAAGGTTTATAGCTAAAAGCCAATAGCAGATTGACTACTAATGCTTATTTCCATTGGTGGATTAAAGAAAACCTCTAGGTCATTAAAAGCCACATATTTGACATGTGTGGGCTTGACCAAGATATTGATAAGTCTTCTCAAGACTAGAATGTCAATATTTGCAAAATAGTGAATATTGGTGTTGAAAAAGGCAACACTGCAACAGTTGAAAAAGGCATGGGTGTGTTATCTGAAGTCAGGAAGTGACAAGCCAGGCTTCTCTGAGAAGTAAACTATATTCTTAGAATTCAATTTGGTCGAATTCATGAGAAAAAGTTATTGCCAGTATCTCATCCATCTTATTGGTTAAGATGATAATGCATTTACATATGCAAGATTCACGTAGAGGTTTTCTACCAACCCCTCACGGAATAATTCCTAGCATCTACAGATATAGAGAAAATGGGATAGATTCTCTTTTGGAAAGAGAAAGTCAAGTTATTAAAGGCCAATTAAAGTCGAATCTTGGATTCGAGCATTGGATAGCAGTATAGTGCATCCTCAAGTATCTTCGGAGAATGAGGAATTATATGTGTCTATATTCGGGTGCAAACTTGGACATTGTAGACAACACTAACTTTCACTTTCAGTCAGATTAAGGATGATCGTAGGTCGATATCGGGCTCAGTGTTTACTCTGTGTGATGGAGCTATAGTCTGGAGCAATTTAGCATTGCCGATTTGACTTTGGAACTCGAATGCATAGAATCTTCTGGAGCGGCTAGAGTGGCGATATGGCTTAATAAGTTCATTGTTGATCTGGAAGTAATTCCAGATCTTGATAAGCCGATACCACTTTCTTATGAAAACAGTTGAGAGATATTTTCTGTGTCAAGAGGTCAAAAGAATATTGAGAGAATACCACCTGATCAGATAGATCGTGAATCATATTGTTGTAAAATCGAAAACGAATTTAATTCATAGTTTCCATTGCGTATTATCGAGTGCCTCGATCGGTGCTGTGAATCAAATCTGATCTCGACGATCAGAAAAACAGAAAACCCCGTCTCGGCGGAACCCACTCTCGATGCGGTGGGACCCGGAAAATTTCCGAATTTGGGTTTTTTTTGCGTTTCGGATCCTGATTCAGGTTTCTATATATCCAACAACTCTCGTATTTTTTCTTTTTAAGTTGGATGTTTCTTGGGACAACATTTACTATTCGTAGTTGACGATTAAGTTTCTTGTGTCTTTTCTTGTTCTGCTTTAACTCTGATGATAATTATGTAGGCTTACATATATACTTGATTTATGTTTTAAATTAAATTGCTGACGGGCATTCATTTCCGAAATAAAAAACACGGTATCTGAAAACTAGGTGTCACAATCATTCTTTCATCTTCCAACCTATTTTCGGGTTAGTTTAATGAAAAGTTTCTTCTTGTTTTCTTAAAATGTTAAACCCTAACCTTGAGGGTCCCTACTCTCCATATCCTATGAGATGAGTAAAAATGTTAATCAGGTAATCTATTGGCTCAGAGTTATGGACTTGATATTATACCAAACAAATTGAAAAAAGTCGTCATTTACGGGATTCGAATCAGCTGCTTTTTAAGATACTCAACCTTTTTACCACTAGACCATGTTTTGTGGATGTTTCTTCTTGTTTTCTTAATATTATGCCACGGCCAAGGAAGAGAAAATATGAAGAAATTTATTGTATCCTCTTGATAATGAAAGTTGAGTGGGTGTTAGTATATGTTTTATGTTAAGTGGTTGTTGCATAAAGTGATATGACATCACTTGCATAATATGTGTGTGTGTTTATTTGATGTATCACTTATAGATTATTTTTTATACATCAATTCTTTAAAGACCAAAAGACCTATGGTTCTTTGTCAATATATATATCTATCTATCTTAGAAGAAGAGAGACACTAAACTAGGTGCTGACACTTGTTTTTTTTTTTTTATTGGCTCTTTTTTTTTAATGTTCATCCGCTTCTCTCGGCCCCGATCCAACAGTCTATTGAAAGCGGCCCAATATATAACATTTGTTAATGAGTTTGTTACCACTACAAAAGAAGAAAAACATTTGTTATGTTTGCTAGGTTTTCATTCCCAGAGGAGTAGGTTTTCTAAGCATGGCCTGCGATTTTACTTCCTCACTCTCCCCATGGCCCCAAACTCAACCAAATAAGTGAATTTCTCCGCAGAACAAACCGCAGCGCATGACAGAAATACTATTTGTTCTTCAATTCATTTGAATTTTGCGGTGATGGTAGGCGTTGCCGAATCAAAGAAGTGTAGATTATCCGAGCTTCGAGCTTGTTATCGTCGGTGATGGTGGAACAGGTGAAATACTCTTTACATTTGTTCTTATATCCGATGTTTGCTTTACTTTTTCGTGCTATGTTTATTACGTTCTTCTTTTATTTAAAGCTTTTTCGGCTTTAGAAGAATCTGGTGATATAAGTGTTTTTTTTTCTCTTCACTATTTGATTGTTTTATGCATCCATCTATTTAAAAAATCGTTGTTGCAGGCAAAACCGCTATTTGATCAAATGGTAAAGATTTTCGATGTTGCGCTTTTGATTTCGTTCTTGCTTTTTTGACTGATTTTATATAGATATAGATCTGCTTGTTCTTCAATTCATTTGAATTTTGCGGTGATGGTAGGCGCTGTTTAATCAAAGAAAGCTGTGGATTATCCGAGCTTCAAGCTTGTTATCGCCGGTGATGATGGAACATGTGAAATACTCTTTAAATTTGTTCTTATATTCGATGTTTGCTTTACTTTTCATGCTATGTTTATTACGTTCTTCTTTTATTTAAAGCTTTTTGGCTTTAGAAGAATTTGGTGATATAAGTGTTTTTTTTCTCTTCACTATTTAATTGTTTTATGTATCCATCTATTTTAAAATCGTTGTTGCAGCAAAACCTTATTCGTGAAGAGGCATCTTAATCGTGAATTTGAGAAGAAATATGAGCATAAGTATACTTGAGATATGATGATATTATTTCAGTAAAGAATTAGTGTGATGGTTACTTTTACTTGTTATATTCGTGCCATCTTTTGAATTATGGGTAGCTACTATTGGCGTGGTTGTCCACCCACTGATTTTTTCAGCAACTGTGTGAAGATTTAGTTTTATTGTAATCGTAAACATATTCTTGCGTATCTACTCCCAGCCGCACTATTTGCTCTCTTTCCTCGATAAGAATTTTGCCGGTACGTTTTAATCACTTCCATTTTCATTTTAAATACAAATTATTGGATATGTGTCTCTATTAACCGTGTTATATTTCCACTTTTGAGGTAGTCTCTTGCCCTAGCAGCAATTTTATCGACAATGATACAAGCACGGCTTTAACACAACCCTCATCTCCAGTCACAGGTTAGTAAAACACAAGTTGACTAGTGACTCTAAACGATTGTTGTGTTAAAGTTGTTGTCTCTATATTATGTGTGTATCATTTTTCAAAATTTATCCCCAAACAGACTTGGGTAGTTTGTTTTTGGAGGCTCTTGCTCCCCAACCCCATAAATTACAAAAAAATATATATATTAATAAGACCATTTTTTTTGAGACCATATTTTAGCAAAGCATGTATGTATTTATTAGTCTCGACAATTTATCATTGTTATGGGTCCATTTATCAAGGTTTGGGATTGACATTGTTATGGCATAGCATTAGCTGTTTGTTTTATCGAACAAGAATGCAATATGACGTCATTATTGCCTATGCACATAAAGATATGATAACAATTCTGGTTCATTTAACGGTTATGTATAGACCCCTCTTATTGGTCTAGCTATATTTTTTCTAAAGAAAAGTAACTCATTTACTTCTTTGTTTTGCAGACTTTCTTTTATATTTTGTTATTTGTCAGGAAAGTTAGAATGAGCAAATATGTTTCTTGGTGATCCAAATAATAGACTAAATGAGGTAAAATATCCCTTAATTTTAGACTAAAGCTTTTGTCTAAAATAGCTATATTGTCAAGATTGAAATAAGCAGGATTCTATGTAATGACGTGTAATTGCTCTAAGCTTGAGTCTACACTCAGGAAAGTTCGTTAACTAATTTGTTAACTAAATTGAAAGTGAAGTGTAATAAGTTTTGTTGTAATGTGCTAGGTTGAAAGCATTTTATATTTTACAAAGTGGAATATGGTTGGTTAAGGAAGTGCATTTTCAAGGAAATATGAAAGAACGTGTTATAAGAGTGATTTGGATATAGTTCTCGACTCTAGACTATATGTTTGAGCAAAGACTATCTTTCTTTCTTGATTTCTAGCAAGTCAATTATGTATTTGTTACTGTGACATAGGTAATTCTATGTTCATGGTTGCAATTGACCACAAGCATGTTCAAACCGAAAAATAAATCAACGATGAAATTATGCCAAAGGTTTTCACTTTTAAAGAGATATATGCAGATGATATGAAGAATTATGTTGGAAAATAAAGGAAAAATTGTAGAATGTTCAGCTATGTGGTTTTTGAAAAGGAATGTTGGGAAATATTTCTTGATGAGCAAACACTTGTTTTGCTGTTGTATTTCCTTTACCCTCTTATTTGATTCTCCATGTTCTGCTCCACGACTTCTAAGTCATCACTCTTAGTTTCAATGGGTTTTGAACCTTCTTATGTTGTTTCTATCTCTATTGTTTGATGGTAAATCATAGATGTCTCCTTTAACATTAAAATATGTTATGTTCCTACTTTCTAATTGTTCCGGTTCATCTTGCTTCAAAACAATCATTTATGGTTTGATTTTAAGAAAACATGCTTACTTTTTTATGTGCTCGCTGTATGCAGGATCCGGAGAAAGCATACGACAAGAAAAGTTTGTTGCATGCGCTCGTGTATGTGCTCTTTTTTGTATCTACCTTAAGCGCTTTCATTTAGGTTTGCCATTAACGCAACTATTAATGGACCTCAACAAACGCTAACACAATACAAGATTTAGAGAGTAGAAGATTTATACATTCCTCTTCCCTGTCTCAACATATTTTCACTTCCTCACAAATTCATGAGTAGTATCTTATGACAAACATACCTGAAGTCAATATCTGCAGCCCCCTAATGTGCAAAAAGTTACAGAAACTGCAACACAACCATTTCCAACATTGTGGTTAAACGGACAACATTATATCTTTAAGATGATTAGAGATAAAAGTAAAGCAGATACCATAAAGAAGCCTGCAAATTTCAGCCTTAAGATGAAAGCCACTGATGCACATTGAACCACTCATAGGTGAAAAGTTGTTTGTATTTTGAATTCTATATATTTTTGTTTTGGCTCCTAGGTTTAGGCCACACTAACAATCTTTTGTGCATGATTCACATTTTGGATTCCGAGATAAACGCTGGAGATGTGCGAAGAAGTTCTAAGGTGGGTTTACATCTTTGGTAAGCAACTTTTGCTTTATCAAACTAACAAAGATGTATGTGTTTTGTTCTATGTTTCGTTAAGAAAAAGTATGTGTTGATAGTCTTTCTTTTTTATAATAGTGTTTCTGTGATTTAATTTTGAGGTACTAGCATGTGCTTTTAGCTTAAGGACTTTTAATACCACATTCAATGATTGTGCTTATGCTTGGCCTTTCCTTCGTAGGCACATTGCCATATAATCTTTGATCTTCCTATCTATAGTGTCTGCTATGATGAATTTGATTTGATTTCTCAAGAGAAATCAAATGAAGGAACTACTTGCACACATAATTGATTTCATAGAAATTGAGATAAATGGGTGTGGTACTGTGATGCCATTCTACGGGAATATAGCTGTAATTTATTTTTCATGTCTTCAAACTAAGTCTTTTACTGATTTGGAAAATTATTAGGTATAGTCTTTACAATTTTATTTATATGGAACACCTGTAACATCTGAATGAAATGTGAGAATGGCTACGTTATGCATTTGATGGCAGACGATGTAAAACCACTTGATAAATAGTTACACAACTGCCTTTGTTGGTGTGTGTTACATGGTTAATTTAGATCTTGCATGGATTCTGATTTCACATTCTCAACATATACGATGCTTTTAATCTACAATTCCATCCCTTCGATTTTTGTAATTTAAGTTGATGAATTAGCTTAAATGGTATGTCGTGAAACAAGAGTAAAGTGCAATGCAATGGATGATAGTTGTTTAACTGGCTTGCTGACATGTGATATATATTTGTGTGTGTGTTAGTATGCGTGTATATATTTGTATGTACGATTGTACCTTTATTTAATAGCAAGGCCTTTGAAAAGGTATGCAGATGAATAGGTTGTAGTGCATTGAAACAATGAACTCGATTTCCAAGTCTGATCTGCAAACAGAGTATGCATCAGGAACTCCTTGTAAAAACAAGAGGAAAAGAAGCAACAAATACACCGTGAAAATTCATCACCTAATCAACTGCATTGTTTTATGATTTTTTTGTGTAGCTAGCAACTTTTACTTTTGTTACTCGTGATCTAATAACAATAGATGCATGCTTAGTAGGTCATTATACAAAGTTATGTGCTCCTAATTCTATTTTCTTTCGATTGTTACTCTTTCCTCAGCAAATCATATCCAAAATGTATTACCCAAACCAAGTTTTATATCTTATATTTTAATGCTTAGTTTTAAACAATATTTATATACCGAGTGAAAGCCATATCGTGACTTTTATGTGCAAGGCCCAAATCACACTAGTGTGTATATATATATATATATATATATATATATATATATATATATATATATATATATATATATATATATACCTATGGTTCGGATTTGAAGCTCTATTACAAGCTAAAGTTTCTTTTAAGCTACTAAAGATCTGTTCATATTAAAATTGAAGAAGACAAGAGTTGCAACAATAATGTTCTTTGAGGGTTTCTTCAAACATATGTTACTCTCAAGACTCAGCCTAAATTTTATCCCTAAAATAATATAAAATAATACATATCCCTATTTTATAACATTTCTATTCAAAAACCTTCACAACAGCATCCATATCCTTATCCCTATAACATTTTAAATGATATTAAATAATACATATTCTACCTCACAACCCTATTCATACACATTAAATATTTATTATTTCACTCCAAAGAAGATCCATATCCTTATCCCTATAATTTTTAATAATTAAATATGTTTAGGACGTGAATAGTGCATCCTCGTAAGAGGATTGACTGCTCATATCCCTAAAAATAAATAAGGATATGGACTCTCCATGGAAGTTATTTTAGGAGTAAGAAACTCTATTTTTATCTTCATTTTAGTGATAAAGACATATATGCGCTTCGCTACTAAATACTTCTAATGTTTTTGAGGGTTTCTTCAAACATATGTATGTTAGAATAGAATTTCATCTCATTGTGAGCATAAAAATAGCGCAACTATAAGGCATTTGAAAATTAGCTCAGTAATTCTATACTAAATTAAGCGATTATAATAATACACTATGCTCATTCATTCAATAAACTTCTTCCTTTTCAACTGATCAAGCAGTTTGAAGTTCACGTTTTGACTTGAGTTTGGAATACTTTGTTTGTTTTACAGTTTTCTTGAAATAACACATGCACTAAAATTTCCCGAGATAAACCAAGTAGTTTGACTCAAGTAGTAAATGACTTGAGAATATCTAAGGAGGCCATCGGTTCGATTCACCTCTGAGACGTCATGTTGAAAGAGCTTTTAGCCAGACCTTATCCCCGAGTAAGAGTCAGACTTTTCAGATACGACCCGTGCCAAATCCGGATTAGTCGGACCAGTTAGTTTCGGACACAGGAGGCTTTAAAAAAAAAATACCCAGATATGATCACCCCTGTGGGCACAAAAGACAAAAAGTGGAGAATTTTTTTTATTGAAACGAAAGCTTTTAAACTTACACACAACTTTCCCAAAAGCAAAAAAAAAACTTCTTAAACACCCTCTTTTTTCCCCTCAAGAGAGGCTTGAACCTGAGACCTCTCGGTCTTAGGGTAGACCCTGGGCCTCAGCTTTTACCATTGTCCTCTTTGGCAATAAAAGTGGAGATTATACTTTCAATATTTGCCCTAATATTATTTATTTTTATTTTTTGGAAAGGAAAATTTTCCTTAATAGTCTATTTTACAAACGAAATAATAATAATAATAATAATAATAATAATAATAATAATAATACACATACAACAAACAGAAGTGCAAAACATACCAGCATTAATGTACCACAATCCCATTAAGTACAATAAAGCAAGTCATCAAGTAACTACAGAAAAGCAGGGATACAAAAATAGCAACCCTCAGTCAGTTGTTGATCTATTTCTGCTAAAAACGTCAAATTAGTGAACTTCGATTTTGTAAGCTTATTATTATTATGTTAAGATATAACAGAATCACAGTTTACTTTTTTTAGCTTCTGCAGGCACAGCAACAATAAGGAACATTATCAACTCTTTTCAAATGCACCTTGATTTCTATTTCTTGTCAGCAAATTGTTCTTTCTACCTGTGAGATTTTGGTCTGGTTTCCGGTTTTTTCATCGAGACATCTCACGGAGGGATATTGCGTTCTATAAAACGGTGCATCATTTCATAACTTGTGAATGTAATAACAGCTGATGGAGTTGTTCTCAAAAGATTAGTTGCACAGCCTCGATAAAATCCACGAATACCTTCTCGACCAAGGACTTTCTTGATACAATCTACCACACCGGTATAAAAGATCTCACCGTTCCTCGGATGTCCTTGCTCTTGCAACCTAGAACGTACTACCTGGTATGGTATCCCCAGAATCAGAAGGTTAATCCAGAAATAACTATGATATGATGAAAAAGGATACATACATGCATTCATATTTCACCTCGTGTGGGTAAGTCATGAGGGAGGCAAAAACTTTGGACAAGGAAGAAGCAATGGCCACTTCTCCAGGGCTTAGCTCATTAACTTTCTTATTACCTGAAGGTCAAAACCAAACAAATGTAAAATGACAATGATTTTAAACTAGTAGTACAGCTTACTAATTAAAGAAAGATCAGTCTGCTTGTACGGGTTTTAGGAAAGAGCTGGTTCATTTAGACCCTATTGAATGCAAATCACGTAATATCTCTATAGGAGGTTATTTCCAGTTTCCACGGCTCGAATCTGACATTTTGTTAAAAGGCGAAAAGATGTAACCTTTTTCTGCCAAGTAGGACTTCATACGTTCATATGCAGGAAATTGAATTGCAACATGACTTATCCCAGCTAGAGACGGAAGAAGACCGCTGCATTAAAGACACATGATTACACAAAGACATCAAAATTCATACCATATGCTAAAATGATCACCAGGAAAATGTGACAGAAACCAATTAGCTTGGGAAATGAGGAAAGAAACTCGCATCTTGAAACAATGCAGTTGGAAGGAATTTCAGATTCTAACAAACAACTTAGTAGCAACGCTAACCTGTACAAACCTCGAATGCCTTCTTCATGCGCTATTCGTCTTAAAGCTGACGCCATACTATGGTACGGAACAACACCTTGTCTCATGCCCTGAGTCTAAACAAGAGAAAATATAGTGAGAAAGACAAAAAGACAACATACTAGACTGGCTATATATTACACTCCTGTGTAATTTATAACCTTCATAACTCTGACGTTGCTATAATATTATAAACGCATTCTGTGTTTTAACCCCATTATTATAGCAGAATTAATCACTACTCTTCTGCCATAAAAACAGTAACTGAAACCTTTTCCTTCATTGCAAAACAACAAGGAATATAGACAAATAAAAGGATACAATTAAAACATTTCGACAATAACTTACAACTAATGGAATCTTCTTCTCTTTCTTTTTTCTTTTCTTTTCTTTTCAGGAACCACTAACGGGGCCTAAGATCTTATGTTCCATATACCAAATTTACTTAAACAATTATTGAAGTAAATATTAGATAATTTTAAACCGGAGCAGCTCAGGCATGATGCTGGCATAAACAATGACACCGTAGACTTCATATGTATGTGTCGTTTACAATATAGCACGTTAAATACACCATATAACGTGCCTGCGTAGGTCAAAGAAAAATGTATTGCCAAAATGAGAAATGCACAGTTTATTCCAGGTGTGAATGAGACTGATTCAATGCTCGTTGTGCAGGTGAGACTCAACCCGTGTGTCTTCTCCGATTACTGACTAATCACTATTCTATTCAGGTGAAACATTTGGGACAGATCTTTCAAAAATCCCCTATTCAATTATTTATTCCTAAGTGGACCTCATTATTTTTTCCTCCATTGATTATTCAGTTCCACTTTTACTGATGCTCTGCCAAAAAAAAACATAACTAACACGGAACTATCCAATAGAATACAACTCAGACAATGTCATCAAAAATCTTGAAGCATACCCAACCAGGCAATGTAGTATATATTGTGTTACAATTAAGTTCAATGCCAACAAACAGGAAATTTGCAGATATCGAGACATAGCAAGGTAGTTGGATAAAATATCATCATCAACACACACCTTACCTTTCAACTCACTACTTCAAAAAGAGCAACCAGACAAATAGATAAGTGCAGAGAGGCACACCATAGCACTCAAAATGACTATTATTGAAAATTTTAGTAGATTTTCATAGATAAATTTCCTGTTTTTAGGCAGCATAAATGAGGGTTTTCTACTTATTTTTCAAGATTCAGCAGAAGAATCTCAAAGAACTAAAGCATATCACGCATACTGACCATAAGGTTATGACAACAACGGTTGCAATAGTAAAACTGAACCTCTACAGGTTATACTCTTACAAAAACAAGAACTTGGAGGCATTGGAAATAAACTTTCCAAAACAGTGATATAATACAATGGAACAAAGAAAATGTCAACTGAAGAAGATTAAAAAAAAAAAAAAACTCCCAACCTACTTGGAGTCGGGTTTTAACAACCCACAATGGATTTATTGCTATTGATGTTGCAGCCCCAGCACCAGCAGCAGAAATCATGTTTGACCAAACTGTGAGCTCACCTTTTTCGTCCACTCCACCTGCATAATATTCATCAAATGGCAATAAATCTAAAAGGAAAAAGGTCCAGAGAAAGGAAAAGGTTCTAAGAATCTGACAGCTACTTATCAACATAACTATATAAAATAACAAGACAGTTAAGGAAGCCAGTGCAATTTTGTTCATTTATCTTTTAATTTATCTTCAATGGATAGGCCGAATAACATTTGACTGATTAAGTGAAGAACACATACTGAGAATGTGCACCATCGAAATTTCTTGGCATGGATATTAAGGAAATACATCCTGAGAATGTGTGCAATACAACTGACTACATGATGTATGCGTCAGTGGGGTACCGTCAATGCGAATAACCGGTGAGTGCTCAAGGAGCGTAGAGTAGATATTGCATGGAGATACTTGGAGCTGGAAATCAAGCACAGCCTAGTTGGAAAACTCTCATGTGTTGCCACATCAACAAAGTAAAGGAGCACATTAGTGACAATCACCGAACATGATGCCTGAGGTGAATTTGAGAAATGAAGTGCAGTAATTGGAAGTTAAGTCACATAATTCTTCTATAGGAGGTGTCGCATCTGCATTTGAAGTGATGTACATACCCACTTAGTTATCAAACTTCGACAAATACACACAACAGCATCCGCATTATGTGACCAAGATTGAAAGCATAAACTCCTGTCCAGTAGTTCAAAAAGTTCCTGAAAGTGTAATGGAAGAAACAAAAACTGGCTGGTATGATGATGCTGCTTGTTTTATTATAGATTTTTATTCAGGAGGAAAGGTGATGTTTGGGTGGACGTGTATTGTCTCAGTTTTATTTAAAGCTTTGGAGAAAGAAGATTATTTTTCAAATGCGGAAAAATGAGACATATTTTGGAGTTTGATGTTACCCAGAGGAGATATTGTTTAGATTTAATAGTTTTTACGCAGTATGATACTTATATTACACCCGGAAATACACCTCACTGTCCTATTTTGCTTGTCCCAAATGATTGCCCTTTTCCAAAAATGCAAAAGAAAAGGTGGTTGTTACACCAAATTATTCTCGTTAATGCTCGTTTTTTCACGTCTTTTGTAAGCTAACTGATTTAGCCAGTGTTCTAAAAATCGCCCTGGGCGATCGCCTAGGCGCCGCCTAGGCCCTGGACGATCCCCGGCGTGTCCTCGACTTGGCTCTAGGGCGATTTCGGGCGCCCAAGTGTCTTGGGCGATTTTCAGGCGCCTGGACCCTTCTAGGCGCCGCTAGGCCTTCTGGGGGCCCCTAGGCCCTTCTAGGCGCTCCTAGGCCCTCCTAGGCGCTCCTAGGACCTTCTAGGACCTCTTAGGCCCTTCTAGGCTATTAGGGTTCCATTTGGGCAAACATCAAGGTTTCCCAAGTGTTTAGACAAGAAAGAGGCATAAAACCCTAAAACCTCCCTTAAAACCCTAAACCCCCCTCGTAAAAACCCTAAAACCCCGTAAAACCCCTAAACCCCCCATAAAACCCTAAAACACCCTGTAAAAACCCTAAATCCCCCTTAAAACCCTTAAAACTCCCTTAAAACCCTAAAATCGCCTAGGCGCCGCCTAGGCGCCCTAGGCCCTAGGCGCCCCTGTAGCGTACCGAGGTCGCCTAGCGAGTTTTAGAACATTGGATTTAGCTAAAATTGGAAGAACTATCTATAAATACTTCTTCTACTCACTCATCAACCTTTTATGCATGGCACTTACACAAGAACAAACGACTTGAGACAAACAATGTTCGTTATTTTCATTGTAATAGCAGGAGAGGGAACATATTGGTTTTAAAGTTTTGAAGCAATATGAGTATGATTATGTGGTACACAAATAAAATATAAGTAATTGTTTTGTACAGTGAATTTTCTGAAAACAAGACCAAATAATGGGAATGAAACGCTAAATAAAATGCAACAATCTTGGACTATTCTCCTTTGATTTTTGCCAAGTATGGTGGGTGAAACTAAAGAGCAAGAGGATCCAAGGAATATCTTGATGATAATTGACTACAATTTTTTTGCAGGGCCCTCAGCTAGTTGCCATACCCATGTATGTCAGACTATTTAAAGGGCTAGGGGATAAGTGAAGGGTCAAGACAGTGATGATGAGATGAACAACTGACTCTGCCTGGGTATACCATGAGACAATCGGCCTGATTTCAGATCAAGGGAATCCAGCATAAGAATGTCCTGAAGCAGAGGACAAAGAGAACTGAAAAGAGGCAATACAAACCTCTTCCTAGTGTGAAATAATGAAGCTCTATAGCCAGAATACTAGGGAGATAAATCACTCACACAAACAGTGAGGTGGACAAACTAAATCGTACTTGAACAAGATAGACGGCACAACCTTTCACAATCATGCTGGATATTTAGGTCCCAAGTGTCTTCATGTAGATGACAGACCTTTAAAATTCTGTAGTCACCCATTTTGTAGGATGAAGGGAAATTGACACTGGGCAAACAGCAAGTTATTCCATACTGGGAGGCTACAATCGTAAGGTTAGCGAGCAGCATAACAGTTGGGCAAGCATGTTCCTTGTTCTTAGAAGGCTTATGAAAGATGTAGAAAGTTGTGAGGGAACTTTCCTGGTACGGAGCCTCTAGCTCATTAGAAGTCAAGAATTAGTTGAGCAAATGGGATGGCTTATAATGAAAATTCATTATCTAATTAGGAAACTTATATAGGAAATTTATGAAATCCCTGATTGATATGCGTGCATACAATTTATTTTGAGGGCAATGTTTGGGAAGCTTCACAACCATGGGTGGGGAAACTCCAATGATGCAAAGCCTGGTAAGAGGAAAATAAAGGTAGATGGTGTAGTCTTGACAGCACTGGATTGCAGTGACAAAGCCCTCTGGACATCTTCATACTCCTTTAAATTTACATTGACAAGTGCAGTAATTGTCCCAAGTCTTGCTTCTTTATGAAGTCAATTGCTTAAGGAAACTGATTCCAGTAAAGCCCTAATAATAGTATGGACGGCTTGCTTGTGCTTGACAAACACAAAAATTAGGTGGAGCTTATGGCAGCATAATAAACGTTTACTCTCAAACATTTGACAGAAACTCCCCTCTTTTTTCTGCTGATCACATACGAAAAGGTGCGAGATCATAGCTACAGATGGGGTCACATTAGGAGAAAGGCATTGCATTGAGATAGACAGTTAGGTTGCAAAAGGAACAACTGAATTCGTGCTCATCATGACTATGAACTATGTACCGCAGAACATGATACAGGCCATGCACCATCCGTCCTGCAGAACTGCTGCTTCGAATGAAAGAGATACCCAAGCTTACATCAGGATGGTAGTTGGTGGATGGAGAGTACTGGGTGATCAAAACAGACGAATCTTGTCATATGTAGGAACGGTTTCGGTCAGAGCATTATTTTCTAAGAATCTTTACAGTATGGTTATGGATTAAATCCTTGCCTAGCTAATTAATTACTATCTCTGAACGTAAGCATATGACTGATATTGGATGAAATGTACAAAAAGGAAATTGAAATTTTTAAAAACATCCATACCATATGAACGCAGTTGGCTTTTGAGATGTCCATACACAGAGAAGTAAACCTGCACAAAACAATCATTACTGTAATTCACAGGGATAGAATGGCAAAGTTTTGAAATGGTAAGGCGACAGGTGACCCAATGCAAGTGGTCCAGGAAAGATAAGACCATTATGTGACTAGTCACTGATGTATTCAGATTTAGCCCCCCCATGAGGTTTTCACAACATCCATTTGTGACAGCTCATCTACAGGTAAAGTGGACTAGTGCACCAGGCCTACCGGTAGAAGGATAAAAGCATAGTGGTGGGGGTGGTGGGGTGGGGGGGGGGGGGGGGGGGTGTTTTGGTGGAAGGAAGGGGTTGGGATATCAGCTCAAATGGCAGCACCTTCAGTGTAGCATTTAGAGCTCTCTCAATACAATCAAAATCTCTAGGCCCAATTCACTGACAACTAGTTAGCAAAACACCACGCAGAAAAGAGTACAGTAATGGCAAAAATGTCTAAAACCCTTCATCATTGAAATCATTGAAATCCATCCAATTACTAATCATTAATGAATACTAGGCAGCAACACTCACCGCCCAATTTGGAAGTAATGCAACTAACGTGGGTGAAAGGCCACGATATAATCCACTTAAAACCTTCGTTCTTTACTATTGACTGCAAGCTCATAATAATGACACTGCCTGGGTAAAAGATGAACGAGGTAAACTGCACAGCATATATATTCTTTTCTTCTTTTAAATCTAAACATAATGTATTACAAAACCCAAACAGATAAAGAAGACAATGCCTTCAATTGAATAAACATGACGTATTCAAAAACCCCAAAATAAAGAAGACATTGCCTTTTTAATTGAAGCAGCAACCAAATAATATGAAATAAATCAAGAATAAATACACAAAGATCACGCCATACCTCTATGACCAGGGATTTGAGGCAATCCATGAACTTGCAATCTGGTTTTTATGACATCCAATGGACAAACAAATGTAGCCGCTACTGCACCTAAAGTCACAAAGATAGTAATTACACAAAAAGAGCTCAATAAAAGATTACAGATAATTCCTATGAAAACGAAATCGAGCTTACTCACCTGCGGAAGCACCAGCGACGGCATCACACATAATATCTTTGGCGTTCCGACTGTCGCCGGCACTGTCGGCCATGTTAGTAAAAGTTTATTGGAGTATCAAAATTCCTGATCTCTTAGAACGAAATGAATCTAAGATTTGTTGAATTTCTCTGGACTTTAATCAATTGCGTGAAAGTTCGTCTGTGAACAATAATACTATAGTGAATGTTCTGTCAATGGTTTATGTTTCATAAAGATTATAAATAGAAGATGATTATGAAAGATGAAGAGTCATAAATATTAGAAAAATCGTACGTGCACTACACAAATATATAGTGTACTTTTCACTACATATTATAGTGGATGTATCACTACTCTAAATATTAATTGAAATAGTATTAATTAGTTCATCTTCATTATATATATTCCACCCTTTGCAATAGAGTGAGTAGTGGAAAAGAGAAAAAATGAATGAAAGTCTTTCTTATCGTTTTTCTACTTCTTTGCTTTGTATTTTATTTTACACAAGTTATTTTATAACACGTTATCAACACGAGTCTCTATCAGTTACGTTCGTAAAAAGCATTTGCTTGGATGTTTAGGAGATGCTATTGATTCCGGTGCTAATTTTGATTTGAGCCGAAAAGAGCTAAACTTTCTCTTCTTCTATTTGAACATAGAAATTTTGATTTGCTAGTTTAGATCAATTATAATTTTAAAACTTTGCTGTATATATTGTGACAAATCTGTTTTCCAAAGTATGAACTGAAATTATCATACTTGTGTCATGTTTTAATGTTGTTTAAATATCTTATATATGCTACCGGTATACATTATTTTTAGACTTCTTTGTAGATCCATTATTTTTACCACACAAATGTCACATGATCCTTGAACTAGTGAATAAGTGTTGATCTGATTACTGCATGTGCAGATGAATCAGAATTCATCAGAGCCATCAGCTTCTCAAGCTGTTGTGCAGTGAGACCTTGAAACCCTGATCTAGCTGACCTAAGTTTCTGTCCTTCTTCATCAGATGACTGCTTCACACCTGTTTGATCTACCATGTTATCCTTTTTAGGTTTGAAACTAGGAGGATAGTCATGTTTCTTGTAGCAGTTCACTTAAAGTATGGCCATTGAATCAACATAAACCGCATTAAACTTTCTTAACATTCTTGGCCTTAGAACTGGTTGCACGTAGATTCTTAGAATGTTCTGCTCTGTTGAACTGACTGGATCTAGACCCAATCTGAACACCTTTGTCATTTCTAACCTTCTGAGCCATCAAGATAGCAGAATCTTGATTTCTTGCCTTATTTGCCACATATGTCTTCTGCCTTTCAATTTTAATTGCCATTATAAAGGCATCTTTGAATTTCAGGGGAAGGCACCATTAACATGGCTTGAGATACCATTGACTCCAATTCAGAACTTCATCACATGTTCTGTTTCTATGTGATCTAGAGGGGGTGAATAGAGTGTGTGGGGATTTTTAATACTTTTTCGAATTTTCAAATGAATCACACAAGTACTAACAAACAAGCAGCGGAAGATTACTTATTAGTTATTAGCTAGTGTGATATAACCTAAGTGATCAAGGAACACAACAACAGAGATTTATGTATGATCAATTATGGGTTGTATACGTAATTAACTTGTTGTTTAGCATGTTTGATCAAACACTATAAGAGTCAATTAAGTTGCATATTAGAATAACTTATAAGTTTTATGCTTGTTGCAAAGGTTTAATAAAACAGTTTTCAGCAGACTTAATTGAAAAACGGGTTGATCAAGGTTTTAATAAAAAAAAAACAAGTGACAACTTGACTTAATCTAGAGCAGCAAATTATACAGCAACATTGTGCTGGAACACAGAGATACAATTTTAAATGTAAAACTAAAGATACATATTACAAATTGCTACTCAAGTTCTGAAAGATCGATGCTGATATAGGATGCTAAGATGTTCAACTAAAATCAAGTTCAGAAAGGCCAGGTATTCACACAATGGCGGGCAGAAGCTCGATATAATTAGTCGGACTGATATGCTGAAAAGAAGGGGAAACAAAAGAGCAGGGCCAAACTTTCAGACATAAATCCAATTTGTCAAGTGTTCAAGAACTCAGACCTGCAAGCCTTATCCACAAAGGCAGTGTCTTCACTTATCAAATCAAGGCACCAAAAGGGCAGTTCCTGAAGGGTCGTTCTCTATGCAGGACTTACAGTAGGGAAGCTATGCGTGGCGAGAATCCGAACCACGCGATTTTCGAGGTGGAATACACGATGCCCCGTGTGTGGAAATTGTGTGGTCCAGATCGCCACGCGTGAGCGCTTCCCAAGAGGAAAGTCCCCAGGATAGAATTTTCCGTTCCTGAATTCTTTAACAAGGACAAATTTTAACTAACCTGACAAGCTTTGCACAGACTGCAAAAACAAAATCAATCTTGATTTGATTTGTTTGTCAGATTGACACAAGATCAATGACCCAATGAAATGAAGTTAAGGGCCAGTATCCGCACAGTGTCACTACCAGTGTTCTAAAACTCGCTAGGCGATGACGGTGCGCTCCAGGGGCGCCTAGGCGGCGCCCAGGCGGCGCCCAGGCGTTTTTTTTTTTTTTTTTTTTAATTTGAAAAATTAATACTTATCTTATTTAAATTTTACATCCTATGATCATAAAACATAAAAATCAAGTAAAAACTTGTAAATTGTGTCAAAAGATCAATGAAACGTAGTATCCAAAACCCAAAGTACGAAATCAATGTCATGCTCAACACTCAACTCAACACTCAATAGTCAATACTCTCAAGTCTCAACTCTCAAGTTCAATCCTCAATCTCATCATCATTATTCCCCAAGTCTCCAACTCCAACAATATCATGCTTTGAGTAGGAGTGAGAGGAAGAACAGAGAATGAGAGGAGAAAGAACGACTAGAAAGGAGGCATCTTTGCTTGAGTTTTTAGGTTAAGTGTATTTTTAATTATGTCAAAAGTTATATATGTAATATGCCAAATATCTAAGAAAAGAAAAAAAACGCAACCTAATCGATTTGAGAGCGCCAGTCGCCTAGGTGGCGCCAGTCGCCTAGGCGGCGCCGTAAGCGCCCGAAGACCCGGCCGCCTAGAACATGTCGCCTAGAGCCAAGTCGGACGCCGGAGGTGCGCTAAGCGCCAGCGGCGCCCTAGGCGGCGCCTAGATGCGATTTTTAGAACACTGGTCACTACTAACTTACACTTTCAAGGGAGGCTTGATCTTAGTAACTGAACATGATTCCGAGCTCTCGAGTATTGCCTATTGCCTAGTAGTTCACTAGCAATACAGAAGCAACCAAGAATCCTCTTCAAGTCTTGATCACTTAGCCAAGTGAACAAGACACACCACAGCTTCACAGAACTTCTTCAAAAACAGGAAAAGAAAAGCTTTTTGAAAAGATTGAAATGTGGGTGGGTTGCTTGAAGACTTGATCACATGTTTAGAGGGCTTGGCCTGCCAGCCATAATTTAAATAATTGAATTATAAACTAATTATACAAAAAATTATATTAATTTTAATAATCAATTAATATTTTAATTTCAATTTTATGATCCTGCAAAAAAAATTAGTAAAAACATAGAGAAATGCCACATGCAGTAAGCATAAAACTTCATGGCATAAAGCATTTATCATGTAATGCGCATCATCTATAATAAACTGATAATTTGACATAAAACATTATTATGTAAATAAAAATACATAGTTATTATCAAAGTGATACATTTAAAAAAATATTAATCGGTTTCAGAACATTGGTTTCCTTTTGTAGTGTTTTAAATCTTAATTGATAGAAGTAGAAGGGTTAATGTGTTCGGATCATGCGATATGTAGTAGTTTTTTAATATATAAACCGAAATGTATAGTCGTGTTTTTTTTACGATGTATAATAGTTTTTTTTTTTTCCGAATCGTAGGGGACAGATAAAAAAACACTACTATATAAATCTTTAGAATTTTCGCCCTCCCGTTGCCCGGGATCCTGCGTCCGCCAATATAACATCTGACACTTTTCTTGGCACGCGTGATGATAAAGGAAAAAGACCAAACTAGCAGCTACCTAATTCATAAAAGAACATCAACCAATCCATCTTACGCCCGTTCGCCAAATATGTCAACAACGTTCTGAACCAAAAAGGAATGAGTGAGCTCGTGCATAAACTCAGTATGGGGTAGAATATCAAAGAGAGAGATTCATATTTGTCATAAGCTAGTAGACATGACATGAATTTCCTTCTAGCAATGTACAAAGCATTTAAAGAATAAAGCATACGGAGCTACTTGGAACTTACTTTGAGGAATGTATAAAAACATGCTTAATTATCTAGTTAAGTTATCACTTCTTATTCCGCACGTACTTGTTAGGTTACTTTACTTGCTTAGCATGTTCACTTTTTTGTCTTTGTTACAAGAACATAGTGAAACACAACTAAATACTCATGGGTACAACACATATACCAACCTAGTATGAGGGTCTGGTGCAACGTGAGTAATATGACCAACCAACATCTCACATGACACGTAAAATCATGGTATTCTTGTAATACATTGGCTTAACAACATGGATAATCCAACTAGTCACACCCATTCACGATTCTCAGATCACGGTGCTCTTATAGCACATTGCAGGTTAATAATTGCACCTTACCATGAATATTTGGGCAACACAGGAAACACATGAGAGCACCTTAAATAGCACATATAGATCATACGTATATTCAAACCTATGTTATCCTGCAAAATCCATAACAAACTTCTCAGCTCCTAGAAAGCAGATCCAGAGACTTCTCAGCTCACGGACGCGGAGCCAATCCTTGCAGACACGGTGTCATTGCATCATGTTCGGCTTCATGTTTAGCAATTACCCGACAAACTAACTTAAAACACATAATCACGTTTGGTTCGTGCTAGTTTAATGGAAAACAATAATAAGGACAAAAAACCTCATTTCCTTAAATCTGATGAAAGTAATATATGCAACTACAACTATCTGCAAATCCGCAAATCACGTCCTCGATACCCAGTTTTCAATCCGAACATATAACATAAAGCATAGAACAATCAGGACCATGTCGGTCTTTGACAGACTTGCGGGCATGGGAGTATGTATCGTTGCTGCTAGATTAAGGAGATTTAAGGAGGAAACATAGCACAAAATGCTCGGAGCTTCACCGAGCTTGCTGTCGCAGGATGGCAGCTTGCAGTTGTGGGACTATCGAACTCTGAGGAGAAAACTTAGACGCAAAGTATAAGGTCTAAGGATCTCCTAAAAAGCCTATTTGTACCGGTTTAAGGTTAATGGTAAATGAAAGGATAGCATAACATAAATCTCCAACTCCATAATGATAGCTTTTATGACTTTTAACTGAAAATAAATTTATTTAACAAATAAATACAAGAAGATCACCACTTCAACTTATAACCTTCATAAATCAGATTTGTATACACACACACAAAAAAAAAAAAAAAAAAAAAAAAAAAAAAAGAAAAAAAAAAAAAGAAGGAAAAAAAAAAAAAAGGAAGGCATTACTAGTACAACTTTCATTACATACTAGTGCTTTCATCATTCAATATTCCCACTATCACTACAATATATTGTATTTGTATAGCAAAGAATGAAAAAACATTTTATTGCTTTTTTACATTTCCAGCAGATTTATGGATCAAAGTTAAAGCGCGACGCCATTACAGACACAAATAATTGAGGAATGGAGACCGAATTGGGTCAATGAATGAAGAAAATAAGTTATATAAAGTGGGGGAAAAAAAATAATGAACAAAATTTGTATACAAAAATCATCATGTTAGTTTTGCTCCACTTGGCCTCTTCCCTTCCATGGCATCCTTCTTGTTACAACAATCAGCACAGAGGAAAGGACCTTGCCATGGCTTTGAACCCATGGAGAAGAAAGAACCAGCATGAACTGATACCCCTTCACTCGGTGCAAGGTCCATCTGACAAATTGCACATACAAATAGACCAGATGTTTTCTGTCCATTGGAATCATCGCTCCCTAATCTGCCAAATACGCACGCAGAGGAAAACGTTGGCAGAGGTATGTATACGCAGGTAAACATCAGAAAAATGATTACATCTTTTGTGAAACAAAAAGAGACCCCTCTAAAGAAGTAAACAAGATATGAAGACTAACCTTTCAGCAAGCATTGCTGATCCATTCTCGAATAATTCTTCAACAAAACCAATAGCTGATAGCTTCTTCAAAAGTCTACTTGAAGAATCCTTGTGCTTCTTTCTAAAGAAAAAAGATCTGAACTTGCTAAGCTTTTTTGGAGGTGGTGAAGGCGGTAAGGCGTTATCAGGAGGAATTATGTCAACAACAATACAGGTTGTGTCATCCTTTAGGCCCCTAGTCCTCAACGCTTCCTATGTAAAAATGAATACAGTGATCTGATCAGGACCCTAGGATACATTTTATTTATGTTCAAGTAATTTGTATAGTATTATATACACCCACCTTTACTACTTGTTTGGAAGCAAGTTCAGCAGGCAAACCACGACAAGTTTTTGCTGCCATTTCTGATGATAATGCATCCCATATTCCATCAGATGCAATTATTAACCTTCCCCCGGCTTTAGAAAGCTTGAACAAAAAGAAAAAGACAAAAAAATTATAATTAGCTGCGATCCAATAAGAAAGAATTGATAATACAGTTTGATTTCCCTGAGTAATGTTCAGCTACCTTCACTTGCTTAACATAGGGTATTGGGACTATAAATTCCCCAACATCCATGTCTCCAATTGATCGTGAGAGACACAAACCCCCGGGCCAACATCGTAGAGGGCCTACCTGTGAATGTGAAACAAGCATTAGCTCAAGGCAACAGGTTTTACACAGTTCATTCGAAGGTAGAATTGTGAGATTTACTTGAAAGACATATTTGAATTAATAAGAGATCACCTCACCTCAGTGCCACCAAAAAAGCTAAGTCTTCCAACTTCTCCTCCACTAGCCGTAACACGTTCTCTCCTAGATTCATTACACAAGGTAAGATAACCTGCTCTAAAAATATATAAATAAAAAAGAGAGAAAACAAGAATGACTGAAGCATATCATTCATTCATACTCTTCTTCATTATCTTCAAGTCTATGATCGACTGTCAAAGCTGAGACTGCACCAACTTGAGAGTCCAATATACAACGTGAATCCCCTACGGATGCAACAGTCACAGTCCATCCATCTACCACCACAAATGTAGCCGTGGTTCCAGAAGTTTGTCCTATAAAGAACAAGGTCGCTTAGCAGCTATTTGTGCTTATAATATTTATATTGATTGTCAAGGCGCAACTGCCGTACACATACCTTTGCTCTGGAATTCTTTGTCGGTTTTCACAAATCCTGCAACTAGTGCACGAGGTAATGCGTTTAGCCACTCATCCCGGCCAAGCCCGGATGGAATGGCACTCAAAACATAATCAAGGAGATAATCTCTCGAATAAATTGCAGCAGCATTCCCATTATGTCCGTCAAAGACCTGAAGATTACAAGATTTCAAGATTAACGATTAATGAAAATAACTCATCGCCAGGAGATGAATCAATAACTGAAACAGCAATGGAAAAAAAAGATTTAGCAGCATTAAAATAACACAAGTCAATCACAGAAATGACTTCACTTAGTAAGTGCTAGCAAATATGAAGCTTATTGTGGAATTAAACAGGGGGCAAGTAAATATCATCTGTAAACTAAACAGAACTCCAAAGAAAAAAAGTAAGAAAAACTTATGGAGCGATGTTTCTTACAGCAAATACAGAGAAGGCTGATGAAGGATTCCCCGGAACTCTGTAACAATCAGTCTTCATCAGAACATAATCTTCACCTTTTTTAGATTGAGCTGCACTACCGTAGCTCAGTGTTGGTTTTTCCATTTTTTCATTTCTCATCTCTCTGCTTAAAAGTGCAGCTAATGGCACAAAATCCTGACTGTAATTCTTCCTATCTTCCATAGAACCCATTTGCCCTTCCACCAACTTAGCCCTCATAAAATTCCCTAATTACACAAAAACACCCATATACCACAAGAACCCAAAGGGTCAATAAATCAATTTGAATTCCACTCGATTTACAATAAATCAATTTAAATTACACTTGATCTTTGAACCCAGAAAAAACCCAAGTGACAAGATGCAAGTCTTGCTAAATTTTATAAGTTTCACTAGCAACCAGAAACAAATATTTGGCAAACCCTCAGATTGGGGTTGGAATTAAAATAAAAAAAGGAGAACATATGCCAGGAATTTTATTTGGAAAGACAACAATTCCTTTTGTAGGCTTGATCAAACAAAAATGGAACTTTGATCTTCAGGGAGGGAATCAGAATTAATTTCACACTACAGAGAAGAAAAAGAAGGTAATAGATAGGTACTGGAAGAGTAAATAAAAGAAAATTCAAAGAGGAGACTAAAAACGCGGTGTGATGACAAAAATGAACTGGAAGGGCCCAATCATGAATAATCAATCATCAAATCAGCAATTAAACTTTAAATTATATTTCTATAAAATAAACCCCAAATTTTTGAGAAAGAAAATCGTACAAAAGAGTTGAAATCAATGGAAAATGGAGCCATGTGAGGAGAGTAACAGGTCAGCTAAAAAGAACATTTTGCTTAGCAACAAACATGCAGAGACAGGTAACCTAAGAATTTTTTATTTTATAATTGGGATTAATGCGAAACTATTTCTCATAAACCTAACATATATGCATTTTTTTTCCTATACACAAATAATTTATTTAGTTCTTTTTGCAAACGATTTATTAGATTTTAAAGTGACTAATGATACGGGCATAACTATTGTGTAATAACGAATGATACAACGGTTATATGCATCGCTGATCATGATTGATCTAAAATGATCTTCATGTAAACTCACGAGTAGTGATAGTGCAACAACTAAATAGCCGCAACACGTTTTTACACCATTGATCTTTACAGAACCTATAAGAATCAGTATATCTCAAATCATTTCTATAAACCCATAATTATTAACGGTGCAGATAGCCGTTGTGTCATTTGTTATAACACCCCCAGATCTCGGGCCTGGTTGCGTTAAATGAGTCATGAATGGTCCGGTCAACTGCTTGGACCGCCATCCTCGCTTGGCCTAAAAAGGTTAATCCGAGTTGACAAGACTTTTATGTCTCACACTTATACTGGAGAGTGGCGTGATATTACTTTCTTGATCTCGAGACTTTACATTCTACCTTATATAAGGGGTGGTGTTTTCACGGGACAGACTAAGAAGGCCCAAGACTTGTCTAGTGGACTTGTCCCAATTTGCTCTCTACCTGTAGGATTAGAGTGGCGCGCGCTCTCACGATGTGCAATGACGAGGTGGAGTCCGTAAGCGGTCGTCTTTGAATACCATTCTCAGAATACCTCATACCTGTGCTGTTTGCGTTAAATGAGTCATAAATGGCGCAGTAAACCGCGCCGTCCTCGCTTGGTCTAAAAAGTTTTAACCTGAGTTGATAAGGCACTTTGTGTCGGGGCGGGCCTTGAGACCCTCGACGGAGGGGGCCGATTCTTAGTGGGTTTTTGGGGTCCGATAAGTACGTTTTGTTTGAATAACAAAGATAATTGAGTAAATTGTCCACAATCTGTACATAGGAGTTACGGTTTATCCCTCTTTTTACCTTGATTTGACAATAATAATATAATACAACAATACGGTTCGTTTTGCGGTTTTTTTCCTATTGTGTTTATCATAATGATTATATGGACCCCGATTGATCGTGAATTTCGACCGATAGGATAGATGTGAATGATTTAATTTTTCCGTTGGTTTAAAAATTGTCCTAGGTTTGTTATGAAGAACGTGACGCAGTTTATTTTTCTGCATTTATCCCATTCCCATTGCCCCCTCTCAGCGTGTGCGGCGGGTGTATTTATTTTATTAGATAGACTTAAATGTAACAAGAATGGAGCGAGAAGACGGAGACCAAAGAAAGAAGAATAAAGATCTCGTTGGAGAATGACGCATTAAAGATCCTATCAGGCGGTTGCATTTACCTTAGATTGTGACATGCGGTTTCGTCGATTTGTATTGAAACCATGCTAGAAAAAGTCCATGATCATCTTTACAGTTACTTTACGCATTTATTTATTTTGTGCTTGTATTTATTTTATATTATACGATAGATGCGTGACTAGCACGCGATCTAGATAAATGTGTAGGATGTATATCATAGAAATAGATATATTTGATGAGACCGTAATTAAATTAATTTACGTAAATACTTCCACAACAAAAACCGAGTTATAATATGTCTCCCAATATTATAGTGACGGTGAAGAGCCCTTGTTCGGATCCAACTGATCGGCCCACGTCGGGAGTTGACCTACCTCGGGTATATCGTCATTATCGAGAAATGATCGTTATGAGATCTCATGAATACTTGGGTTACGACTCGACTAAGAATCTTGCGGTGATTAGCCCACTTCAGGACCGTCTGATTTTAGAGACATAAGGTTGACTATCACATAGACGATGTGAATTGTCAAAGAGTTGACTAGTCAAACCACTAGAAGTCGCGTTGGACGCGATTGGTAAGAAGTACCTACCCGTCGAAATTGACCCGGTCGATCGGCCCACGTCGGGGATCGAGTCAACTAGATAGGATTCCAGCCACTAAAGTATCTTGAAAAAAATCTTGAAAGTCAATAAGGAGTAGTTGACTAGTGGGAGCAAAATCATAAACCAAAGACCATTTTTTATTTTGCGTGTATAAACAACAACACTCTTTTATCTTTATTTTTATGTTGTAGTTTTTAGCGAACTTTTATATTTATGTTTTTCTCGATTAGTAAAACCAAGTAACGACTGCTTGAGAAACGTTCTCAAGAATGGTTAAGTAAATTTTAATCCTTTTAAAATAAACAATGACTCGAGCAACCCCGTTATAGTAGTTAGAGACAAGGAGACTACATATTTGATGCAGTACTCCAATACTTTAATTATTAATGAAAAGCGGAAGCTCATAACATTGGATACGATCCAATATGATCATTCAGTCATATGATGACAATTAATTCAAACGTTGGATAAGAATGACCACATCTAATTTTGGAAAGATTGTTTTCAAAATTATAAGATTTAAGTATCGACTTAATTCTACCATTGCTTAAAGGTTAATTAAGTAGTTAATGTTTTGAATACGATTTAAAAGGTTAAATAAACTTTAGATTTTCTTTATGAAAGGAAATCAAAGACATAGCTTTTGTGATCATTCTTAAGTCTAATGAAGATTACACTAAGAAATATTTACAAATGCTTGAAGGATTAAAAAGGAAAGTTAGGGATGTGCTTAAATAGAGAACTTATTGAAGTTTCTATTCTAGGCAAGTGAGTTGAGATAAATCTATCTAAGTTCAAAGTCAACTCTAAGATATATGATATCTAACGAGTGTGATTAAATTAGAAAGATTAAATCTGAGATATGGAAGGTGAAGCAAGCGTTGTAGCACTTACTATATTCGGATCTAGTAAAGCGATAAAAGAACTAAATAAGCGTTATTGTGTTCGGTTCTTATGAAGAACATGAATTCGATTATTTGTTAGGATTTAGCAGACATATTCAATTGTAAGGAATAAATGTTATTCCGATAAAGTTGAAAGGTCACTGAATTTAACATATTAGATTGATGTCACTGTATAGCTGGTATAGGTGAAAAATCTCAACTAAATATTTGTATGGTTGTTATTCTTGATTTGTGGCTGTTCTAGGCGCAGTCTCTATGGAAGGGAGTCGTGTAAACAAACGTCATTCGGATGATGTTGAACCATATGATTATGATCATGTGGGTTATACGTATCTTATCCAAAGAGGACTAAAATACCTTTTTAAGAAAAGGTTATGGAACCTAGAAGATTGACTAGAGCCTAAACATATTGATGTTTGTTGGCATATGAAAATTCATACCATAAACAATTGTTTATTAATATCTACGACTATTTTTAGAAATAGTCAAGTGTACTCAGTGAAGTGCATAATTCGGAAAGCCCGAAAAGTTCGAGCTAGTACAAATTTGAGATTGATGAGCTACTTAGGAATTAATCTTCAATTGGATTGAAGCAATTAATACCTGAAGGGTGTTTCAGAAGAAGTCTGAAATAGAATCAGATTCTCCCTTGATGGATACCATCTTTGGGATACGCAATTAGATTGTGTTCCCAAAATGGAAACAACACTTTATATGATAAAGGTGTGACGCAAGCCATGCGAAGTATTCTTTACCCGTTTCGGGATAGTACCCTTATACTTAACTGGGTTCCAAAGAATAAAGGTTGAACAAATTCCATATTAGATATGGAAGGGGATAATGTCGAATCTATCTTAACCGATGATTTGAAGTTGTCATAGGCAAAGTCAGAAAGGCTTGGAGCCTAGTACGACATATGCAACTTTGTGGAATATCTTAGCAAGTAAGCTAGATATTATTTACTTGTCCGCAGAGCAAAAGGTGTTTGTCTCCAAACATGTTGTCTTCTAGAGGAAGTGTTTCTTCCAAAAGAAACAATGGGAGTAAATTTAGACCTCAAAAGTAGTTTGAGAACCACAAAGATATATTCAACCATTGGAATGTGAGCAGACACCGCATAGTGATGAGGTGTAGAACACTGCTCAGTGTGCATAAAAGTTCTATAAGTCTGTGGATAACCTCAAGCCTAAAAGGGCTGCTGTATGTTCATCTTGATGAATGAATATCTCACGTGTTGGAAATAATATTTGTGTTTGATGATGATTCGTCACGTAATTAATAAGATCACTTATAACCCATGATGATGAAGTCATAACTAGCTGTTATAATGCATAATGAAAGAAGAAGCAAGAAACAGTCTAGAGAAAAATGTATAAGTTCTATCTATAGTCTAAACCGTGTATAGGTTATTTCAGACAAGCATTGTAATAGATAGGAACTAGGCAAACAGCTGAGTCGCAACAAGAGAACTGAATTTATATGAAGAATCGAGGAGCGACCTCGGTTATGCAAGAGCCCGAAAAAGATAAGCTCCTCGAGGACACTGACGGCTTAGCTATCTAAGAAGATCAAGAAGCGAGGGAGCTGGACTCGAGTTATGCAAGAATCGAAAAGATAAGCTCACCGAGGACACTGAGACTCGGTTGGCCTATCTAAGAAGATCAAGAATCGAGGACATAGACTCGGTTGTTGAAGATCGAAGGCGAGGTGGCAAACTCAGTTAGAAGTTGATTAAGCCGTGACTATAAATCAAGATTCAGGCAAATCTGTGGTTACCTGAAACTGAACTATAGATCATGTAAAGCTGAATAATCTTAAGGACAAAGATTATCAGTTATCAGGAGAAGAAGGAAGCTGAATGGTGTACTCCGACTTAGTCAATAAAAGTCGGATGTCAAGAATACAAGGTACTCAGTTTTGAAGAAGAGTAGAAAACTGAGTTAAGGCCTTGTTGAATTTGAACTGACAAAACGACAAAAGGTCGTACTTATGAATGTTGGCTAAACGACAAATGTAACGGCTACAAGAGCTAGTTGACCGTTACAACACCCCTATAAATACACAGAGAAAACGGATTGATAAAGCAGGGATCGGAGAAGTTTTAAAAAGCACATATCTAAAGATCCAGATCTAGAAAATCAGATTTCATATCTAGAAAGGAAGCCAATGTAATTGCCTTGAGATTTAAAAGAAAGATCCAAGAACCCATTAAGGGGAAGAAGGCATCTTGGAGCTACAATGCTATATCCGGAAGAATCAGACGACTCCTTTGAATTAATCTTTTGATTAATTCTAAACCTAACCTTTGTGAAAAAGGGTTTGGTCGTGTATAGTTTGAGGAGAGCAACTCCACCTTTCCTCATACGGTTGCAACTTGGTTGCCACAGCTGTTGGTGCAGTCTGCGGACTATGTGCATGTCAGTGGTGAGCTGGTGAAGGAGTCATTCCACCTCCGAAGGAAAGATGCGAGAATGAAGGAGCAATCCTACCTTTCTTCATTATGTGTGTGACAGTGAAACTAGGGTGTCGTGAAGGGATCATTAGGCTAGGATTTTGTAACGGTTATCTCAAAATTCTAGTGATACCTCCTACATCACAGGAGAAAGGGAGACGTACGGGATTACACCTCCCGTAACTTCCATAAACAAATATTGTGTTGATTTACTTTATGCTTTTACATTTGTGCTGTGATTGTTTTAATTATTGTATAATCACTTCATCATTTCACTCAGCAAACATTAGACACTGAGTCAGCACCAAACTGATACATAGGAGGTTCAGATCTTTATTGACACATCTATTGCACTAAAGGCTGATTCTATCCGCTGCCAGTTAACTAGACTAAGAATAAGTCAGTATTGACTTATACTCAGTTGAGTTAGCTGAACTCCGCACAAGTTAAGGGACAGGAACAAAACTGAACTGAGCATCAGTTTAAGTTTCGGAGAAACTGAGTTCTTGGGGTACTTTCAGTTTTGGGAAAGTTTTTGGTGACAAGTTTATTCACCCCCCCTCTAAACTTGTGTTAGCCTTTCCAAGGGACCAACAATTGGTATCGGAGCGGTTCTTCCTTTTGGAGGAGATCCAAGCCATTACTGCTTTTGGAGGAGATAGCTTACACACCAGTTGTTGGAAGCCCTCACTGTATCAGTTGTAAAAGCACTTATTTTGATTTCAATGGTAACATCCAGAATTAAAAGTTGTCTTATTCACCCCCTGACTTATTGTTTTCAAAATGTATCTGATTTTCAGGATCAATTATCTGAGAGGTTCAGTGCAACAAATTTGCATACAAATTCAGAACTACAACTCAGTGATGATGTGGATACGAACTTCAATGTTTATATAGACAAATCCAGAGGAGTTTCATCACTAAGAGATCTCTCTGAAGAAGAAAAGAAGTTGTTGCAAGTTACTATTGATATAGAAGATTCATTAGAGCAACAAAAGAATGTACATTCAAATCTTAAAACTGTATCAAACCATCAAGAAAAGGTACATTCTTCTACTCAGTTATCATTCGCTGAACTCAGTAAGAGAAACTCTGAACTTGTCAAGTTAACCGAAAAACTCACATTGGAATTAAGATTAAAAGACATAGAACTTGGCAAAACAAAAGATTGGAATGAGTTTCTTGGCGAGATGTCAAATCTTCTTTGAAAGATTAATGTCAGTAAATTTGACAAAAGCAATGATGATTCCTCACCCCTACCCAGTCTTGAGATTTCAAAGAGTATAAACTCTGACACCAAGATATTTGGAAGACTAAGTGGATTACACAAAGAAATTAAAGATGTAAAATCTAAAAGAATCCTTGTGAAATCAACTAAGGTTGAGCGTAATGGTTTATCTAGAAAAGAGTTGAGATGGCTTAATTCTCTCAACCAAGAAGCTGAAAGTTATACTTGATAACTAATCCGCCGGACCCAAGAAGATATGGGTACCGAAGAAAATTAAAACTGTTTTTGCGGGGAAAAGTCGATTTTATTGCAAAATCCTCGAGAAAAAAAGCGACTTACACACAAAGTGAAAATGCAAAAGGCGATGAAGGACAAATTGGTCAAAAGCGTAAAACTTTCCGGCTACCATCATGGTCGTTGGGTGACATGACAAATCACTTATAGCCACGTGTCAATCAGGGAGAAAAAGTAGATGTACATCCCTACAAATCTCATTGATTGCGACACGACTCTTATTTGAAAACGATTGGAAGACTAAGAAACGCAATCTTGATGAAATCATGTTCAATCAATTTCAAAAACATTCAAAGTTCTATCAAGATTTCCTAAATCAGAAAATCATGGAGCGATACAACATTGATGAAGGATTCACCACAAGTCTAGACGACTTCTGTCAAAAAATTTCAAACTCCACTCTGTCAACTCAGATTGTAAGCAAAATCAAAAAGATTCGAGGACTCGAGAATCTGACTGATACAAAGGTCGATGCTCTGTGCCCAGAAACCATCAAAGATTTCTACAGAAATGCCGTAATCACCGATGATGGAAAGAGTTTCAGGACAACGGTTCAAGACAAGAGCATTACTGTTAATGAACATCTTATTTCCCTAGTATTTGGTTTAGACATAATCGGAGGATCTTCATCTCTCATATTTGGAAATGAAGAAAAAGGCAAACTTTGGAAAGTCACTGCACTCAACAAAAATGAGAAGAATTTCATTGGTTCCATTTATCAACAGAAACAAGAATTCGCATTCTTGACAATTCTTCTGACCAGAAACGTCATTGGTCACACATGGAATCTCTACACTCTTTCGACATAAAAGATGAAGCTGATTTATGCCATTTGGTTTGAAGAAAGATTGGATTGGAACAAACTTGTTCTCAAATAATTGATCAAACAAGTCTCAGACGAGAAAGAGAAAACCAAAGAAAAGAAGGCTACTGGAGAAAAGTTTTTATTGAAAAAGGGATACACTTATCTAGTTCAAAGGATACTAGATCATTTCTCCATTTCAAAATCCACACAAACAGAAGTGGAACACAAATCAGTGTCCACTGGAGTGAATAAGAGGAAAATCATTGAAGAAGAAAGAATTGAAATTTCAGATTCTAGTTCAAGTGAGACTGTAAGTTTGGATGACAGAACCTTGAAGAGACAAAGAAGGATTTGGAACAAATTTCAGGCTAAGAAAACTGGCGAAGATGTAATTGATTGATAATGGCGAAGGAAGTGAACGTGAAGAAATCAAGAAAGTGAACTTCCAACCGAGACGCATGGAGAGTACATCAAGAGCAAAGACAAGCCTTGGAAGATCTTTGAATTTTTGAGGTGATTATGAAAAGGAACTTTCAAGTCATGATGTTCATTTTCATTATCAAGAACCAAGCTCCTCATCTAAGGTTCATGAGACTTCTACAAGCAAATCTGCAACTGAAGAATCTCAACGTCAAGAAACTGAAACTGAAGAGAAATTTGAAGGATTGAAAAAGATCATTGAAAGCCTGATGCAAACTCTACAGCAGAACTCTACAATCTACATGACTTTATTGGAAAAGCACATTACTCAGGTTTAAACAAATTCTCCAACATCATCACCTTACGCAAGTTATTTGAAGAAAGCTTTTGCATATCTTCAAACAAGGGGGAAGAGAAAACTGAAGGTGATGAAGAGAAAGTTGAAGATGATGTTGTTGCTGATGCTGATAAAACGGAAGAGAAAACTGAAGTCGGTAAAACCAAAGAAATCTATGCCAAACAGTTGGTGGAAGAACAAGACAAACAAGTAGATGCTTTGATCTACTAGCTATTCAACAAAATGGAGAAGAAATTGATAATGCAGTCGATGAGTTAAGCTGCAGGAAGAGACCTTCACGTAAACAAGAATCGAGAAAGATGAAGAAGCCTCGAGTCAAAGGTGTCTTTGAATATCGAGGAAGAAACTTGCAATCACTGTGCCGATTGAAAAAAGAAGGTCTAAAGCGACAAAAGATAGAAAGATAAGAACTAAGGGGAAAAGACTAAAAGGGAAGGAACTTAGTTTCATTTAGAAGAAGAAGAGAAGTTGATGAATGAGGAGATCAAGGAGATCTTGGTAAAATTTAAAAACCAGGACAATGAAGAGGCAAATCAGTTTATCAATGAATACTTGGAGATCAAGCCTAGAGATGGTGAATCAAAAGAAGAAGGAAAGGCAAGAAGACTCCTGGAGACAAAAAGGAGCATCTTTATTGGTGAAAAACTGATGAATTTGGAAAAAGGAAATTTGTAATCATTTTAGTAATTTAGTTTATTGTGGCATAATCTTGTAATGAACTCAGCTGTTTAGTTTGTTATCTTAATTTCTTTTGTTATGTTTTTTTACATTATTCTTTTATTATTGCTTTTAGGGAGGGTTATGATACATCATCAAAAAAAGGGAAATTGTTGGAAATAATATTTGTGTTTTGATGATGATTCGTCACGTAATTAATAAGATCACTTATAACCCATGATGTGTTAGGAAATCTACGCGGGAACGCAGCTGAATTCAAAATTTTATTTCCTATCGACCCAAGATCGACTTCGTTTAAGCAATAAACAAACAAGTAGTAGACGGTGGTTACCTTGGTTGATCTAAAAGATCGACGCTTTGACCGTCTAGGAGAGTAGTTTCGCATAGAGCCGCCCAAGTGTTCGGCCTCACCGCTAGTCCACACGAGCACCCGCGGAATCCCATCATGGATTGCTATTGGAAAACTCGGTTCTTAGACCGGCCCTTTTCCTCTCTCCAACTCTCATAGGATGCTCTCTATTTTACACAAGAACTATTAGCTCTTGGAATTATGATGTATAAAAGAGCTTGACACCCACCTCCCTTTTATAATGGATGTGGTGCCCAAGAGGTGTGGAGGAGAAGAAAATCTTTTCCCAATAAAATAAGGAAAATATAATTGATTGATTTATCTCATTTATTACAATATCTCATATTAAATAAATTTAGGATATTGTCAATATCTTATATTGAATATTCCCAAGATATTGTCAATATCTAATATTGAATATCTTTATTTTATTACCATAAATCAATTTACACATGTGTATATATCACATATATATTACACAAATAAATCTATACAAATATACACTTTAGAAACAAAAGTGCACATGCACATCATATGTGCAACACGCATATGTATATATATATTTATAAATATTAATATCTAATATTAATATATGGTAATACCATTAATTAAATTGCACAATCCAAGTGTATCTTATACACATTAAATGCGGCGCTCCTTTGACCAACAAATTGGCTTCCGGAATATTCTTTAATTAATATAATTAATATCTTGTATTTTATTTATTCATAATAAATAAATACCACCATATTAATTTACCACTATAACCTTTATAGTCTCGAGATAAACTTTCCTTATTTGGTTATCATCTATAACCACATTTTAATCTGGCTAGATGTTCTTATGTGTGTGACCCGATAGGCTTCCGAATATGTTGGCATTAGACACAAAGTGCAAATTACGAAAATGCCCTTCATGCCTAACGATCACGGGATAGCGTCAAAGCAACACACCGTGACCACTAATCATCGGAAGAGTCAAATGCAACGACTACTACCTTTCATGTGAAAGCGATTTACGTGTAACTTACAATCCTATCATTTGTAATAATATCCATACGGTCGTTAGTCGAAAGTGTCAAAACATCAACGACCGTATCTTATAACTGGATATCAAGCTCTCTCGAAGTAACTCGTTTACTCCCACTTTGCAAAGATTCACGAGTAAGACATTCCTTATAAGAAGGCCATTTCGGATATTCGATCCCAATCATAGGATACGCGATTCCCGGACGACCAATCATGTATACTCCGCGTGTTTTGAAGATCATACCCAATCACTACCGCATGATCGCCCCGTGGCTAGGGAAACCTCAATAGTGTCAAAGCATGACAATCCACACCGTGATGCCATGAAGACTCGGTCTTAAGGATAATTACACAACCGCCACATAGTGTGACACTTATCCGTGTAAGTGGGTCGCCTAACGCACGCATTCTCTAATACACGTCCCACGCATACCCAAGTATCTCTACACTTCGATAGAGCGAGATCTATCCACGCCCTTAAAGAAAGAAGACATCTAATACGTGCTAGTCTGTTTTATACTATCAATGCCTGTTTAATAGTACATCGCCTAGAGACATTTAAGTATCAAACTTATTAAAGTGATTAGAGATCTCATCAACCATAATCGCCTATCAAGGTTTCTCTATCACAGTTTAATACTAAGGACGTTATCATATAACAATTCATAATTGGTTCTTTAGAAGAACAGATATATGACAACATAAAAGCCATTTAATATATGTATAAACACAAAGAAATAATAGAAATGATCCGACCCGGTCGGATCCGGTCCAACCCGATTGGGTTTAGGACACTATTTCAACATGATGATGAAGTCATAACTAGCTGTTATAGTGCATAATGAAAGAAGAAGCAAGAAACAGTCTAGAGAAAAATGTATAAGTTCTATCTAGAGTCTGAACCGTGTATAGGTTATTTCAGACAAGCATTGTAATAGATAGGAACTAGGCAAACAGCTGAGTCGCAACAAGAGAACTGAATTTATATGAAGAACTGAGCGAGCAGACTCAATTATGCAAGAACTGAAAAAGATAAGCTCGCTGAGGGACACAGACTCAGTTGGCCTATCTAAGAAGATCAAGAAGCGAGGAGCGGACTCGAGTTATGCAAGAACCGAAAAGATAAGCTCGGCGAGGACACAGACTCAGTTGGCCTATCTAAGAAGATCAAGGCGAGGGACACAGACTCGGTTGTTGAAGATCGAAGAAGCGAGGTGGCAAACTCGGTTAGAAGTCGATTAAGCCGTGACTATAAATTTAGATTCGAGCAAATCTATGGTGACTGGCGAACTATAGATCATGTAAAAAGTGAATAATCTTAAGGACAAAGATTATCGATTATCGAGGAGAAGAAGGAAGCTGAATGGTGTACTCTGACTTAGTCAATAAAAGTCTGATGTCAAGAATACAAGGTACTCAGTTTGAAGAAGAGTAGAAAACTGTGTTAAGGCCTTGTTGAATTTGAACTGACAAAACGACAAAAGGTCGTACTTATGAACGTTGGCTAAACGACAAATGTAACGGCTACAAGTGCTAGTTGACCGTTACATCACCCCTATAAATACACAGAGAAAAAGGATTGAAAAAGTAGGGATCAGAGATGTTTTAAAAAGCACATATCTAAAGATCCATATCCAGAAAATCAGATTTCATATCTAGAAAAGGGGAAGCCAACAGAATTGCCTTGGAGATTTAAAAGAAAGATCCAGTAACCCATTAAGGGGGAAGAATGCATCTTGGAGCTACAACGCTATATATCCAGATGAATCAGACAGCTCACTGAATTAATCTTTTGATTAATTCTAAACCTAGCCTTTGTGAAAAAGGGTTGGCTATGCATAGTTTGAGGAGAGCAACTCCACCTTTCCTCATACGGTTGCAACTTGGTTGCCACAGCTGTTGGTGCAGTCTGCGGACTGTGTGTATGTCAATGGTGAGCTAGTGAATGAGTCATTCCACCTCCGAAGGATCAGTGTGCAGAATGAAGGGAGCAATCCTACCTTTCTTCATTATGTGTAGACAGTGAAACTAGGGTGTCGTGAAGGACTGTCATTAGGCTAGGATTTTGTAACGGTTATCTCAAGATTCTAGTGATACCTCCTACACCATAGGAGATGGGGAGACATACGGGATTACACCACCCGGAACTTCCATAAACAAATATTGTGTTGATTTACTTTATGCTTTTACATTTGTGTTGTGATTGTTTTAATTATTGCATAATCTCTTCATCACTTCACTCAGCAAACATTAGACACTGAGTCAGCACCAAACTGATACATAGGAGGTTCAGATCTTTATTGACACATCTATTGCACTAAAGGCTAGTTCTATCCACTGCCAGTTAACTAGACTAAGAATAAGTCAGTATTGACTCATACTCAGTTGAGTTAGCTGAACTCCGCACAAGTTAAGGGACAGGAACAAAACTGAACTGAGCATCAGTTTAAGTTTCGGAGAAACTGAGTTCCTAGGGTACTTTCAGTTTTGGGAAAGTTTTTGGTGACAAGTTTATTCACCCCCCTTCTAAACTTGTGTTAGCCTTTCCAAGGGACCAACATCACGACTTATGAAGGAATGTTTAAAAGGCAAGATTGAGAGATATGGCCAGGAGCCATAATATCTGAATTATATTCCATCAGTGACGACCATGTTGTGAACATAGTCTGTCTTACCTAGAGGGAATGTCCCTGAAAGGCTGACATGGATAGTAATATGATTACCATAAGGCTATAAGGACGGTGAAAAGTGCACGGGTGTAACCTTGTAATTATCTTTATGCCGCTAGCTAAGCCCAGTTCTATTCAGACGATGCTTGTTATAACTTGATATCATGGCTATATGATAGTGTTGATGACGTTGGGCAAACAACTCGATGTTCATAGACGATAACATGATATGTGAGCCCACGAGATCCATTTATGGACTCAAACAAGTTTCTCTAGACGATTTCTTTGTTTGATAATCAAATGAGTTTGATTTAGTCAGAAGAAGGATATGCCCAACGTGCAAGATGTATAGTGAGAGTGTGTTATTATTTTGTTGGAATAGTGTCCTAAACCCAATCGGGTTGGACCGGATCCGACCGGGTCGGATCATTTCTACTATTTCTTTATGTTTATACATATATTAAATGGCTTTTCTGTTGTCATATATATATTCTTCTAAAGAACCAATTATGAATTGTTATATGATAACGTCCTTAGTATTAAACTGTGTTAGAGAAACCATGATAGGCGATTATGGTTGATGAGATCTCTAATCACTTTAATAAGTTTGATACTTAAATGTCTACAGGCGATGTACTATTAAACAGGACATTGATAGTATAAAGCAGACTAGCACGTATTAGATGTCTTCGTCTTTAAGGCGGGGATAGATCTCGTCTATCGAAGTGTAGAGACACTTGGGTATGCGTGGACGTGTATTAGAGAATGCGACGTTAGATCGATCCACTTACACGGATAAGTGTCACACTATGTGGCGGTTGTGTAATTATCCTTAAGACCGAGTCTTCATGGCATCACGGTGTGGATTGTCATGCTTTGACACTATTGAGGTTTCCACAGCCACGGGCGATCATGCGGTAGTGATTGGGTATGATCTTTGAAGCATCGCGGAGTATACATGATTGGTCGTCCGGGAATCGCGTATCTATGATTGGGATCGAATATCCGAAATGGCCTTCTTATAAGGAATGTCTTACTCTCGTGAATCTTTGCAAAGTGGGAGTAAATGAGTTACTTCGGAGAGAGCTTGATATCCAGATTATAAGATACGGTCGTTGATGTTTTGACACTCGACTAACGACCGTATGGATATTATTACAATGATAGGATTGTAAGTTACACGTAATCTGTTTCACATGAAAGGTAGTAGTCATTGCATTTGACTCTTCCGATGATTGGGAAGTCACGGTGTGTTGCTAGACGCTATCCCGTGATCGTTAGGCATGAAGGGCATTTTCGTAATTTGCACTTTGTGTCTCACGGCCAACATATTCGGAAGCCTATCGGGTCACACACATAAGAACATCTAGCCGGATTAAAATGTGGTTATAGTTGATGACCAAATAATAAGAAAGTTTATCTCGAGACTATAAAGGTTATAGTGGTAAATTAATATGGTGGTATTTATTTATTATGAATAAATTAAATACAAGATATTAATTATGTTGATTAATTAAATATATATATATTAGATATGTATGTCGAATTTATGTGTATATGATGCACATGTATTTTACAAATTAATTAATCATAGTATTATATTAATCATGTTGACTAATTGAATATATATATATATATATATATTGATATATATATGTATGGCGCACATTCATGTTGATACACGTGAATTGTGAAAGTTAGTCAATCATGACTTTATATTGTGTATTAATATTAAATATTAATATATATAGATTTGCACACATGTGTAAATTGATTTATGGTAATATAATAAAAGATAAATATTGTCAATATAAGATATTGACAATATCTTGGGAATATTCAATATAAGATATTGACAATATCCTAGATTTATTTGATATAAGATATTATAATAAATGAGATAAATCAATCGATTATATTTTCCTTATTTTATTGGAGAAAGGTTTTCTTCCTTTCTACTCTTCTTTGGGGCGCCACTTTCCCTATAAAAAGGAAGTGGGTGTCAAGCTCTTTTGCACAACATCATAATTCCAAGAGCTAATAGTTCTTGTGTAAAATTGGAGAGCATCCATAGAGAGTTGGAGAGAGGAAAAGGGCCGGTCTAGCAACCGGAGTTTTCCAATAGCAATCCATGATGGGATTCCGCGGGTCGTTCGTGTGGACTAAGCGGTAGAGGCCGAACACTTGGGCGGCTCTTTTTGAGAACTACTCTCCTTAGACGGTCAAAGCGTCGATCTTTTAGATCAACCAAGGTAACCACCGTCTTTAGCTTATTTGTTTATTGCTTAAACGAAGTCGATCTTGGGTCGATAGGAAATAAATTTTGAATTCCGCTGCGTTCCCGCGTAGATTTCCTAACAGTGGTATCGGAGCGAGCTTCGAGCTTAAGCAATAAGCATGTTATTTTGCGTAGTTAATTTTATCGTTTAAATCACGTGATTAAAAGATGAAAGATTTTTAATTCGCAAAATTGATACACTAAAAAAAAAAAAAAAAAAAGGCGGCATTGGTGGTGCTCGGCCGATCGGCGGCGGCACCACCACCACGTGTGATGGCGGCGGCGGTGGCCTCCGGGCTCCGGCGGCTCTTTGGCGTGACGCGGTGGCCCCGATTTTGTTTTGTGTATTTTGTGATTTAATATGGTTCATAGTTGTGATTATTAATTTCGCTTTGTTTAGTTGTGTCGTGTGGCTAACCAAATGGTTCAAATAGTTTGGCGATTGGGATGCCACATGGCATTAAAATAATAATGGCCTTTCCAAAATTTGTTTGGAATAGGCGCAAGCCTTTCCAAATATTTGATTTGGGAAAAGGAAAAGCTAAGCCACTTCCAAAATTTTGATTTTGGAAAGTGGCGAACTGGCTAAACCAAAATTATTTGGCCTTTCCAAATATTTGATTTGGAATAAGCTTCAAGTCCTTTTCAAATATTTGATTTGTAAAAGTTTAGCAAGCCACTTCCAAAATTTTGATTTTGGAAAGTGGCTGAAAAGCCAAATTTGGTTTAGAAACCAATGCATCTCTAACGATTACGAATCAAAAGGAAAAAACAAAAGAGAAATAATTTTAATTTTGATTTATTTTGGAATAGTTCTAATTAATTAAAATTAAAATTAAAATCGGTTTAAAATTAATCGTTAATTTTATTTCGATTAAAATCATTTAATTAATTAAATGTTAATTAGTTAATTGATTGGATAAAATTATTTAATAGATTAAATGTTAATTGATTAATTAAGGCGCAAGTAGTTAAATTTTAATTTTATCTTTTTCATAAGATTTTATTGTATGGATTAGATATAGTAGATATAATATGATTATATGGATTCGATTGATCGTGGATTTCAACCGATAGGATAGATGTGAAAGATTTAATTTTTCTCGTTGGTTTAAAAATTGTCCTAGAAGCCGTTATGAAGAAGCGTGACCTAGTTTATTTTTCTGCATTTATCTCATTCCGTTGGCTTCCCCGTCTGTGGCGGGTGTATTTATTTTATTAGATAGAATTAAATGTAACAAGAATGGAGCAGGAAGATGGAGACCAAAGAAAGGCGAAAATAAAGATCCCGTTGGAGAATGGAGCATTAAAGATCCTATTGGCGGTTTGAAGACTACCCTTAGAATGTGACCCGCGGTTTCGTCTGGATTTGTATTCGAAACCGCACCTCAGAAAAGTCCATGATCATACCGGTTACTTTACGCATTTATTTATTTTGTGCTTGTATTTATTTTATATGATACGATAGATGCATGACTAGGCACGATCTAGATAAATGTGTAGGATGTATGTCTATAGAGATAGATATATATTTGATGAGACCGTAATTAAAATTAATTAAGTGAATTAATTTACGTAAATACTTCCACAACAAAAATCAAGTCGAAAAATTGTCTCCCAATATTATAGCGACGGTGAAGAGCCTTTGTTCGGATCCAATCGATCGGCCCTCGTCGGGAGTTGACCTACCACGGGTATATCGTCGTTATTGAGATATGATCGTATGAGATCTCGCGAATATTGGGTTATGACTTGACTAGAGTATTGCGGTGATTGGCCTCTCGTCAGGACCGCTTTATTCTAGAGGCAAGGGGTTGACTACCACATAAAGATGTGAATTGTCAAAGAGTTGACTAGTCAACCACCAAGAAGTCACATAGAGATGTGATTGGTAAGAGTTACATACCTTCGAATTATTCGGTTGATCGGCCCTCGTCGGGAATCGGGGTAACGAGATGGGATCTTGGCCACTAAAGAATTTTGAAAGATTCTTGAAAGTCAATTGGGAGTAGTTGACTAGTGGGAGCAAAATCATAAACCAAAAGACCATTTTGATTTTGCGTGTATAAACAACAACACTCATTTATTTTCATTTTTATGTTGTAGTTTTAGCAAACTTTATATTTATGTTTAATTCTCGATTAGTAAAACCAAATTATGATCATTACTTTTGAGAAACGTTCTCAAATATGGTTAAGTAATTTTAATCCTTTTAAAATGAGCAATGACACGAGAGATCCCGTTGTAGTAGTTAGAGACAAGGAGGCTACATATTTGATGGAGTACTCCAAAGCTTTAATTATTAATTGCGTGAAGCTCATGATATGATTAAATCATTTGAAATAAGTTTCAACAAATTAGTCATATATTGGATACGATCCAAGATGATCATTCGATCATACGATGACAATTAATTCAAACGTTGGATAAGAATGACCACGTCTAATTTTGGAAAGGTTGTTTTCAAAATTGTAAGATTTAAGTATCGACTTAATTCTATCATTGCTTAAAGGTTAATTAAATAGTCAATGTTTTGAATACGATTCGAAAGGTTAAATAAACTATTTAATAAACATTAGATTTTCTTTATGAAAGGAAATCAAAGACATAGCTCTTGTGATATTTCTTAAGTCTTATGAAGACTACACTAAGAAACATTTTTCAAGTGCTTAAAAGGGTTGAAAAGGAAATTTAGGGCATGTGCTTAAATAGAGAACTTATTGAAGTTTCTATTATAGGCAAGTGAGTTGAGATAAATCTATCTAAGTTCAAGTCAACTCTTAGATATATGATATCTTGCGAGTGTGATTAAATTAGAAAGATTAAATACTGAGATATGGAAAGGTGAAGCAAGCGTTGTAACACTTACCACATTTCGGATCTAGTAAGCCGATAAAGGGAACTAAATAAATGTTATTATGTTCCGGTTCTTATGAAGGACACAAGTTCAGTTATTTGTTGGGATTTAGTATACATATTCAATTGTAAAGAATAAATGTTATTCCGATAAAGTTGGAAGGTCACTGAATCTAACATACTAGATTGTTATCACTATATAGTTGATATATGTGATGATCTCAACTAAATATTTGTATGGTCATTATCCTTAATATCTGTGTGGTTGTTCTAGACATAGTCTCTCTGGAAGGGAAGCGTGTAACTAAACGTCATTCTGATGATGTTGAACCATATGATTATGAATCATGTGGGTGATACGCATCTTATCTAAAGATGACCAGTATACCCTTTTAAGAAAAGGTTGTAAAATCTAGAAAAATTGTCTAAAGCCTAAACATACCGATGTTCGTTGGCTTATGACAATTAATGCCACAAATAATTGTTTATTGGTCTCTACGACTATTTTTAGAAATAGTCAAGTGTACTCAGTGAAGTGCATAATTCGGAAAGCCCAAAAAGTTCGAGCTAGTACGAATATGAGATTGATGAGCTACTTAGGAATTAATCTTCAATTGGATTGAAGTAATTAATACCTGAAGGGTGTTGAGAATTAAATGCGAAAGGAATAAGATTCTCCTTGAAGGATACCATCTTTGGGATACGCAATTAGATTGTGTTCCCAAAATGGAAATAACACTTTATATGATAAAGGTATGACGCAAGCCATGCGAAGTATCCCTTACCTGTTTCAGGATAGTGCCCTTATACTTAACCTAGTTCCAAAGATAAAGGTTGAATAAATTCCATATTAGATATGGAAGAAGATAATTTTGAATCTATCTTAACCGATGATTTGAAGTTTTCATAGGCACAGTCAGAAAGGCTTGGAGCCTAGTACGACATATGCAACTTTGTGGAATATCTTAGCAAGTACGCTGGATATTGTTTACTTGTCCGTGGAGCAAAATGTTTGTCTTCAAACATGCTGTCTTCTAAAGGAAGTGTTTCTTCCAAGAGAAACAGTGGGAGTGAATCAGATCTCAAAAGAGTTTGAGAACCACAAAGATATATTCAACCATAGGAACATGAGCAGACACCGCATAGCGATGAGATGTAGAACACTGCTCAGTGCACACAAAAGTTCTGTAAGTTTGTGGATAACCTCAAGCCTGAAAAGGCTGCTGGTATGTTCATCTTGAAGAATGAATATCTCACGACTTATGAAAGAATGTTTGAAAGGCAAGATTGAGAGATATGGCTAGGAGCCATAATATCTGAATTAGATTCCATCAGTGACAACCAGGTTGTGAACCTAGTCTGTCTTACCTAGAGGGAATGTCCCCGTAAGGCTGAGCCCAGTTCTATTCAGATAATACTTGTTATAACTTTGTATCGTGACTATATGATAGTGTTGAAGGCGTTGGGCGAGGCGGCTCGATGTTCATAGGCGATAACATGATATGTAAGCCCACGAGATCCATTTATGGACTCAAACAAGTTTCTCTAGACGATTTCTTTGTTTGATAATCAAAGGAGTTTGATTTAGTCAAAAGAAGGATATGCCAATGTGCAAGTTGGATAGTGGGAGTGTGTTACGATTTTTGAGTAAGGTATTGGATATCTCTCGAGAATTATCACCCCATGTCACGATCAATTAATGTTTGGTAGTTCAAGGTCTTTGTGAAAGCACTTGGATTAGCAGTTCTTATTTTAGAAATAAGAATCTATAGCGATAGATTTAATCTTTGTTAGATTATAGTTTACCTATATAGATGTGATGCTAAAAGAAGTTTAGCATAGATCGCGACGAGGGGATCTTGCTAGTCGGTGTTCTCAAGATCTATCGTGTTGGGACGTTAGTCCTAAAGATAAGGTGAAATATGATGGTTATGAAGGTTTCCTTTGCTACTCTGCGATAGGAACCATCATAAAGGTAATGCCGATGTTCATAGTTCATGAACTGTCGTGAGCAATTAATGAAAGTAAATCGGTGAATGTCGAGAATATCCTTAAACAAGTTAAGGAAAGGTTCCTAGTTTATTGAAACTTGGAATTAAATAAACGTAGATATCTGGGACGTATATCCCGAGTCTTATGAAGGCGAGTGGGAGCTACTGATGCTGGTTTGCGATCACTTTGAATAAGTGATACGGTGAGTGGAAATGTTCTTAGCCTATGGGTCACTTGTAAATTCTACAACTAGGCCAAAACACAGTAGTGCCTTAGAGGCTAGCCGAGAGCGATACATGGATCTAGAAGGTTCATTCCACGAACCTCGTGCAGTTCTTCCACCTTTTCGTATAGCCGATATAGTAAGTGGATTCATTGCTTGAAGCAAGGACCGTGGTCTCGTCGAGAGATTCGTGTGTGTGTTGAGGCGGTTCCTTTGACTTGGTCATTTGGAACATGATATGAAGATAGTCCGAGTCCCCACGGATAGCGATCCGTTCACGGCTGTAATTTTGGTTGCGAGTATTGCATAAGATTCTTGTGTTTCAACTTGGTCTTGTGTGTGCGAGTGATTGGTTTTAGGCCAAGTGGGAGATTGTTGGAATAGTGTCCTAAACCCAATCGGGTTGGACCGGATCCGACCGGTCGGATCATTTCTACTATTTCTTTATGTTTATACATATATTAAATGGCTTTTACGTTGTCATATATATGTTCTTCTAAAGAACCAATTATGAATTGTTATATGATAACGTCCTTAGTATTAAAGCGTGTTAGAGAAACCATGATAGGCGATTATGGTTGATGAGATCTCTAATCACTTTAATAAGTTTGATACTTAAATGTCTCACAAGGCGATGTACTATTAAACAGGACATTGATAGTATAAGCAGAGACTAGCACGTATTAGATGTCTTCTGTCTTTAAGAAGCGGGGATAGATCTCGTCTCTATCGAAGTGTAGAGACACTTGGGTATGCGTGGGCGTGTATTAAAGAATGCGTCACGTTAGATCGACCCACTTACACGGATAAGTGTCACACTATGTGGCGGTTGTGTAATTATCCTTAAGACCCGAGTCTTCATGGCATCACGGTGTGGATTGTCATGCTTTGACACTATTGAGGTTTCCCCAGCCACGGGCGATCATGCGGTAGTGATTGGGTATGATCTTTGAAGCATGCGGAGTATACATGATTGGTCGTCCGGGAATCGCGTATCTATGATTGGGATCGAATATCGAAATGGCCTTCTTATAAGGAATGTCTTACTCTTGTGAATCTTTGCAAAGTGGGAGTAAATGAGTTACTTCGAGAGAGCTTGATATCCAGATTATAAGATACGGTCGTTGATGTTTTGACACTCGACTAACGACCGTATGGATATTATTACAGCGATAGGATTGTAAGTTACACGGTAACTGTTTCACATGAAAGGTAGTAGTCATTGCATTTGACTCTTCCGATGATTGGGGGTCACGGTGTGTTGCTAGACGCTATCCCGTGATCGTTAGGCATGAAGGGCATTTTAAGTAATTTGCACTTTGTGTCTACGGCCAACATATTCGAAGCCTATCGGGTCACACACATAAGAACATCTAGCCGGATTAAAATGTGGTTATAGTTGATGACCAAATAAGGAAAGTTTATCTCGAGACTATAAAGGTTATAGTGGTAAATTAATATGGTGGTATTTATTTATTATGAATAAATTAAATACAAGATATTAATTATGTTGATTAATTAAATATATATATATTAGATATGTATGTCGAATTTATGTGTATATGATGCACATGTATTTTACAAATTAATTAATCATAGTATTGTATTAATCATGTTGACTAATTGAATATATATATATATATTGATATATATATGTATGGCGCACATTCATGTTGATACACGTGAATTGTGAAAGTTAGTCAATCATGACTTTATATTGTGTATTAATATTAAATATTAATATATATAGATTTGCACACATGTGTAAATTGATTTATGGTAATATAATAAAAGATAAATATTGTCAATATAAGATATTGACAATATCTTGGGAATATTCAATATAAGATATTGACAATATCCTAGATTTATTTGATATAAGATATTATAATAAATGAGATAAATCAATCGATTATATTTTCCTTATTTTATTGGAGAAAGGTTTTCTTCCTTTCTACTCTTCTTTGGGGCGCCACTTTCCCTATAAAAAGGAAGTGGGTGTCAAGCTCTTTTGCACAACATCATAATTCCAAGAGCTAATAGTTCTTGTGTAAAATTGGAGAGCATCCTATAGAGAGTTGGAGAGAGGGGAAAAGGGCCGGTCTAGCAACCGGAGTTTTCCAATAGCAATCCATGATGGGATTCCGGCGGGCTGTTCGTGTGGACTAGCGGTAGAGGCCGAACACTTGGGCGGCTCTTTGCAGAACTACTCTCCTTAGACGGTCAAAGCGTCGATCTTTTAGATCAACCAAGGTAACCACCGTCTTTAGCTTATTTGTTTATTGCTTAAACGAATTCGATCTTGGGTCGATAGGAAATAAATTTTTGAATTCCGCTGCGTTCCCGCGTAGATTTCCTAACAATTTTTGAGTAAGGTATTGGATATCTCTCTTGGGAATTATCACCCCATGTCACAGTCAATTAATGTTTGGTAATTCAAGGTCTTTACGAAAGCACTTGGATTGGCAGTTCTTATTTTTAGAAATAAGAATCTATAATGATAGATTTAACTGCTGTTAGATTATAGTTTACCTATATAGATGTGATGTTAAAAGAGTTTAGCATAGATCACGAAAGGAGATACTGCTAGCCGGTGTTCTCAAGATCTATCTATGTTAGGACGTTCGTCCTAAAGATGAGGTGAAAGATGATGATTATGGAAGGTTTCCTTTGCTACTGCGATATGAACCATCATAAGAGTTATGTTAGATGTTCATACTTCATGAAGAGTCATGAGCAAGTATGAAAGTAAATCTGGTGAATGTCGAGAATATCCTCAAACAAGTTAAGGAAGAGTTCCTAGTTTATCGAAACTTGGGATCAGATAAATATAGTTATATAGATGTATATCCTGACTCTTATAAAGGCGAGTGGGATCTACAGTCTGGGTTTGTAGTCACTTTGATTAAGTGATACAGTGAGCTGGAAATGTTATTGGCTATGGGTCACTGTAAATTCTACAACTAGGACAAAACACAGTAGTGCCTTAGAGGCGCAGCGGGAGCAGTACATGGATCTAGAAGCTTTATTCCTGAACCTTGTGCGGTATTTCCACCTTTTCTATATAGCTGATATAGTAAGTGGATTTATTGCTAGAAGCAAGGACCAGGGTCTCGTCAGAGATTCGTGTGTGTGTTGAGGCGGTTCCTTTGACGTGGTCATTAGGAACATAATATGGAGATAGTCTGAGTCCTCATGGATAGCGATCCATTCACGGCTAAAGCTGGTTGTGAGTATTGCATGAGATTCTTGTGTTTCAACTTGGTCTTGTGTGTGCAAGTGATTGGTTTTAGGCCAAGTGGGAGATTGTTGAAATAGTGTCCAAAACCCAATCGGGTTGGACCGGATCCGACCGGGTCGGATCATTTCTACTATTTCTTTATGTTTATACATATATTAAATGGCTTTTACATTTGTCATATATATATATATATATATATATATATATATATATATATATATATATATATATATATATATATATATATATATATATATATATGCTCTTTTAAGGAACCAATTATGAATTGTAATATGATAATGTCCTTAGTGTTAAATCGTGATAGAAAGCGATTATGGTTGATGAGATCTCTAATCACTTTAATAAGTTTGATACTTAAATGTCTCTAGGCTGATGTACTATTAAACAGGGCATTGATAGTACGAACAGGCTAGCACATATTAGATGCCTTCTGTCTTTAAAGGCAGGGATAAATCTCGTCTATTGAAGTGTAGAGAAACATGGAATGTACATGGATGTGTATTAGAGTATGCATACGTTAGACTGACCCACTTACACAGATAAGTGTCACACTATGTGACGGTTGTGTAATTATCCTTAGGACCGGAGTCTACATGGTATCACGGTGTGGATTGTCATGCTTTGACACTATTGAGGTTTTCCCTAGCCACGGGGCGATCATACGGCAGTGGTTGGGTGTGATACTGAAGCATGCGGAGTATACATAGATGGTCGTCTGGGAATCGCGTACCCTATCAGTAGGGGTGAATATCCGAAATGGCCTTCTTATAAGGAATGTCTTACTCTCATGAATCTTTGCAAAATGGAAGTAAATGAGTTACTTCAAGAGAGCATGATATCCAGATTATAAGATACGGTCGTTAATGTTTGACACTCGACGTACGACCGTATGGATATTATTGCAGCGATAGGATTGTAAGTTACACGGTAACTGTTTCACATGAAAGGTAGTAGTCATTGCATTTGACTATTCCGATGATTGGGGGCCAAGGTGTGTTGCTAGACGCTATACCGTGATCGTTAGGCATGAAGGGCATTTTTGTAATTTGCACTTTGTGTCTACGGCCAACATATTCGGAAGCCTCGGGTCACACACATATGAACATCTAGCCGGATTAAAATGTAGTTATAGTTGATAACCAAATAAGGAAAGTTTATCTCACGACTATAAAGGTTATAGTGGTAAATTAATATGGTGGTATTTATTTATTATGAATAAATATAATACAAGATATTAATTATGGTGATTAATTAAATATACACATAATGTATGTGTGTCGAAATTTATTGTGTATATGATACACATAGATTTTGCAAAATTAATTAATCATGGTATTATATTATCTAGTATTAATATAAGATATATATATATATATATATATATATATATATATATATATATGTGTGTGTGTGTGTGTGTGTGTGTGTGTGTGTGTGTGTGTGTGTGTGTGTGCGTGCGTGCTTCCAGCGTGTAGTGCATATTGGATATGCATGTGCATGATTGTTTCCAAAATATATATATGTATAGATTTATATTTGTAATATATATGTGATATATACACATGTGTACATTGATTTATGGTAATAAGATAAATATAGTCAATATAAGATATTGACAATATATTGGAAATATTTAATATAAGATATTGAATATTAATGAGATAAATTAATCATTTATATTTTCCTTATTTTATTAGGAAAATGTTTTCTGTCTCCCTAATCTACTAGGAATCTAATCCCAATCAGATTGGGAATCACAAGGGGCGCACCACACTCTATTTAAAGGAGGGGTTGGCTAGCTCTTTTGTACAACACAACTCCAAGAGCTAATAGTTCTTGTGAAAATAAAGAGCTTCTTAGAAAGGGTTTTGAGAGAGAGAAAAGGTCGGTCTAGCAGCCGAATTTTTCTGGTAGCAATCCATGATGGGATTCCGGCGGGCTGTTCGTGTGGACTAGCGGTAGAGGCCGAACACTTGGGCGGCTCCGTGCACAACTACTCTCCTTAGACGGTCAAAGCGTCGATCTTAAACGAAGTCGATCTTGGGTAAAAGGAAATCAAAATTTTGAATTCTGCTGCGTTCCCGCGTTGATTTCCTAACAGGTCTGATATTGGTCCTCCTAGCTCTGTTTAGAGCTATACCCTACTGACCAACATCAGCAGTTTGAGTGTCTGCTGACCCTTGTTCAGTAGACTGGCTTGGATCCCGTTCTTGATCTGCTGATTGATGACTATCCCCTGCTGATTCCTTTAATCCAGCAGGCTCTGCTTGAAGCTCCACCTGTTTGTCAACCTCTCAGTCTTAGATCTAATTTCCGATTCAGATGTGGCTCTCACAGATGAGTTAAGCATAGAGTTTTCATCAAACACTACACTCCTGCTGAGTATAACCCTATTTTCAGCTGATGACCAGATTCTATACCCCTTAACTCCATCTCCATATCCAACAAACACACCCTTCTTGGCCCTAGGATCCAATTTACCCTCACTGACATGGTAGTAGACAGTGCTTCAAAAAACCTTAAGTCCAGAGTAGTCTGCTGACTTTCCTGACCAAACTTCAAGTGGTGTTTTAAGTTTGATCCCAGTGTGAGGCCCCATATTCATTAAGTAGTTGGCTGTATTAATAGCCTCCCCCCAAAATCTCCTAGCTAGACCAGAATTAGAGAGCATGCACCTTGCCCTCTCCAGAAGAGTTTGATTCATTCTTTCGGCAACACCATTCTGCTGTGGAGTATCTCTAACAGTATGGTGCCTTGCAATGCTTCATTTTTGAAAAATTCATCAAACTCAGACCAACAAAATTCTAATCCATTATCAGTTCTAAGTCTTTTGACCTTCCTCCCTGTCTGATTTTCAACCAAAGCCTTCCACAGCTTGAAGTTCTTGAATGCTTTACTCTTGTGCTTTATCATAGTTACCCAAACCATCCTTGAATAATCATCTATAAAAGACACAAAGTACTTGTGACCACCCAATGACTCCACCCTTGAAGGTCCCCAACAATCAGAATAGACATAATTAAGTGTCCCTTTTGTGATGTGAATTGCTTTTGGGAACTCGCTCCTATGTAGCTTCCCAAACACACAGTGCTCACAGAATTCCAACTAAGCTCCTTGACCTTATGCCCCCCCAAGTAGATCAGACTTAGACAGAATTTGCATCCCTCTTTCACTCGTATGACCTAATCTCATATGCCACAACTTAGTCAAATGTGACTGGTGAACCTCTGATGATGCAACATCAGCAGAACCTGATACAGTAGACCCTTGTAGTATGTACAATGTCCCCTGCCTGATACATTTCAGAATCACACTTGAACCCCTATAGACATTCACCACTCCACCTTCTCCCCTGAACTTGAACCCTTTGCTGTCCAGTAGACTAAATGATATCAAATTCTTGGTCATTTGTGGAACATGCCTAACCTCATTCAATGTGCAGAATTTACCATCATGTTTCCTAAGTTGGATTGATCCAATCCAAACTATTTTGCAAAACTTGTTGTTGGCCATAGCAATATGACCTCCATCAACCTGCTGATAAGTTGAAAACCACTCCCTGTTTGGACACACATGATAAGATGCCCAGTGTCCAGAATCCACACATCTCTGTGGCCCTACCGACTCAAAGCTGCTAAGGCGGATCTTCTTTGAGTTGGTGTCTTGTTTTGCTAAAGCAACTGTACCCTGCTGAGTACCCTGCTGCTTTTTCCTTTTTGGACATTCATTTTTCCAATGTCCCGCTCCTTGCAAGAATTACGAGATATCCTTAGCTTTAGGACCCTTCAATTCTTTTGAATTTCTTCTTTCTGCATTTCGGCCCTCTGCTTGAATCCATCGCCACCAACCCAGTGGATCGACTATCTGTCCCCTGATCTAGATGCCTTATGGCGTGAAACTCGAGCATGGAGTGATGACCTTACATCCTCCAATGATACCGAGTCCTTCCCAACAATAAAGGACTGCACAAAGTTCTCATATGATGCAGGCAATGATACAAGTAGAATCAATGCAGCATCCTCATCTTCAATCTTCACATCAATATTCCTTAAATCAAGCAATATTGTGTTCAGCTGGTCTAGATGATCCTTCAGCTGAGTACCCTCATGCATCCTTAAACTAAACAGACGTTGTTTCAACAACAACTTGTTGGTCAGGGACTTAGTCATACACAGACTCTCAAGTTTGACCCACAACTTCTCAACAGTGTCCTCCTCAGTAACCTCTGTGATAATATCATCTAACAAGCACAACATAATTGTTGAATGTGCTTTCTCCTCCAGACTGGCTCTCTCAGCAGCACTTCCTTCTGTTGATTTAGACAATGGACCCCATCATCCCTGCTGCTTCAACCAAGCACGCATCTTGATCTGCCACAAACTAAAACTGTTCCTTCATGTAAACTTGTCAATCTTAACATTTAAAGCAGACATCTTTCTCACCAGAAAAGCTTGTGTAGATCCCAAATCCTAGCATCAATTATGACCTTGGTGCCAATCTACCTTGCTTAAAAAAAAGATAAACAGATTTCTTGATGAACCTAGACGCTTTGATACCAATTTGTTATTACGGATCGATCAAGAAGTGATGGTGATTGTGAGTAAAGATAAAAGAATAACAAGTAAACAAACACAGAAACAAGAAGAACAAAGATTTAACGTGGTTTCCGGCAATGTGCCGACTACTCCACGGACAAACGAATATATTTTATTATCACCAGAAAGTTACATTTTGTTACAATTAATACTGACGGTATTTATAGCCTTGGGAATCCAACCCTAACCAACTAAAAATGTACCAACCCAAGAAATGACCCGAAATACCCCGTAGTAACTCCACCGAATTAGGAAAGCATGCGAGACGTGTTCCACAAGTCCAGCTGTGAACTGGCCAGACTTCACTCTTCGATACTCAGACGCAGGACCACTCCAGCAGATCGATCAACTCGATGTCGCCCCTGCACGAACACTGATTCAAAGCAGATGCTTCATGCTCTGCTGACCATCATAATTTCCACACCAGACCTCAGTAGCATATGTTTAAGTCACCATTACAATCATGATATAGTAAGTGTCTTTTTTCAATATTTTGGATGGTTTGAGTATTTGTCTCACATTTTGATATCATCCATATTGTGGCTTCTTATCCTTACTAAAGCATCACAAAGCTTTTATAATTGAGGATAAAGTATGCTATTTATGATAGTATAGAACAAAATACATTTATGACAGGAAAATATATGTGTCATTTTCTCCTAGAATTATCCAATCACACTTGTTTGTACTATCGTGCGATTGAGTGAGAGAATCTCGTCGAAAATGACATTTATTAGTATCCTAAAGAGTTAGAATCTATTTTAACATTGTGTAATATTGTTATATTCTCTTCAAGGTTGTCATTCTGACAACATTGTGTTGTGGAAAGAATCATGCTGAAATATTATACATCTAAATTTGGAATTTGACCTTATTTTGACCAGAGCTTATAACTCTGGATATAGAACTTTGGTCAAAGGAAGTGTTCATATGTAAATAGATATTTTGATTAATTCATTGAAATCGCAAAAGGTTGATCACATATTCTAACATAATGTCAAGTTTGAAACCATAAGGATTTTGGGAAATGCTAATTGAGTGAGAGTGATTGTTCTAAGTGATTAATCATAAGGTGAATTGCATCATTCTGCATTTCATTGAAGAAGATTAATTGATTCTAAATGGAATATGTTATATTTCACATTAATAGAGTCAATTATAGATTGATCACATGTTGAGGACAATCACATATGGTATCTACTCATTTCTAAACCACTAATTACGTAAAATAGTGTGAGTAAATTTCTCGATTATTAAAACTTGATTCTATTTTGAGTTGTGTGCACTAATCTATCTGACAATTGGTTGGATGAATTAGTTCTTTTGAACATTATTATATTATGAGCATTAGTTGCATTGTTACATCCTGAGAAAATTCATGTTTGTACTAGTCTTTTGTTATTCATTATAGAGTTCCATATTGATGATTTAATAAATCACTTGGGAACTCATTCTTGTTATGATGAGCAAAATAATGCTAGATTTGTTTGTTGAGAATTTTCTCCATGAGGCACTTAAGATTATCAATTCTTCTATATAGTTACTGGAGAATTTTGTGCCCATTTTGTTGATTGTAGCTCATGATAGAAATATGGTTTATTTAACCATTATAGTGGTTGTCATTTGTGTGATAAACCACTGAATTGTACACGACATGTGTTGGAGAACAAAAGCACTGAATAATTGTTTTTGGTTAGCAAGTATTTATATGGATTTTGTAAGCTTCTGATTTGTTATACTGGTTTACATTGTAATGATGTTTTTGACCAGTGGGAGGATTGACCATATTTTAGAATTGCACACTTGCATTTTTGTTAGAGCTATACTTATGACAAATAGTTTCCTTTAATGTATATATTGTATGATTTTGGTGAATCTCATATCGATATAAGAGGTTCAATGAGATCATCTATGTCAGGATCTCGTTAAGCTTGCATCAACTACCTTTAAAGGTGAACTTGTGTATTGATTAGAGTAGCTCATTTTTTATTAACCGAAAATTTTGTGTAGTTAAGCCACAGGCTTTATGAGTTTTGTTCCATTTTCACATCTATTATAATATCTCAAAAGGTTTTATGGTGATATCGAAACCGGATGTGAAGGTACCAGCCAAGGAGAAGCCACCAGAGGAAAATGATGTTTAAACACTTCGATTTTCATGAGATATTTCTGTTTCAAGAATTTGTGAGACGCTTTTCGATCCAGGTACGACATACATAATCCCGAACATTCTTTTGTCTCGGTTTTTTTCTTTTTAGTTTTTTACTTTTTATATACAAATCATGGACTCTTCTGAAGTCCGTTTTCAATCTATTGGAATGAATTGAATTTGTATTGCAGGTAATCATCCATTCATTAAGATTCATGATGCTTTGCGATAGATGCCAAAAGTGAACCCTATAGATCTATTGAATTATTTTTTGTTTAGACCAAGTCCATTCATTGAGTCATGACATGTTGATTACAATCTTGCTAAAATTTTGAATTCATATATGATTAGGTCTTTTATTTTTTTTGGTCTTTTTTCAAGTCATAAATATAATGCTTTATTGAGTATAGTCTTACAAAATTGTCTATAAGCAGTCTCATTAAGTCATATTATTATAAAATTACCCCTTTTCAGAAAATTTTTACGGCATTGTTGCTTAAGTGCATACCTCGTGTAATCATATCCCTTTGTTTTGAAGGAAAAATGATAAAAACAACATCTTTGTTTAATTGAAATGCAGATCTTAGGAGCTACAAACAACTCAGTTCATAGGCATTGTTTCGGTCAGTTGTGCCAACATCATTTTGTTTACGGAACTAAACTACCGGGATTTATGCGGGTACTCCATCTTCAAGCCAAATGAGAAAATAAAACATAGCTTTCACCATCAAGTTGGTTTCTTACCCCTTTCTCTGTTATTTATGTACAATATATCTTTCTTTTTAGTGTCCAGACTTCACTTGCATTGCTGACTTCTTTTCTTTGGATATGCTTTTGAGCCAGAGATATGCACTTATTTGTCTTTTGTCCTTTATAGTATTTTTTGTCATTTCGAATTGCTAATTTAACCTTCTTACCTCTGGTTGGTTGATGTTTTTTTTATGTGTTTTTAGTGACACGGTTCATTTCCCAATTTACGCTTCATCACGAATTTGTTATTGATTTGTCCTGCAGAGTCTCTTATTCTTACATCTTACATATTTTCTCCCAAAAGTAATTCTCTTTTTATTTACCATTTTATTGGACTGCATAATTTGTTGTGTGGTTGTTAAGAATTGATTTTCTTTCAACCCTTATTAACTCTATATTGTGAAGGAGAGAGAGGGTTGATACCTGCTTGCAGAGGTATAAAATATAGTTTCCGTTCCATTGTATTTACTCAATAGTATTCAGTTTTTATGTATATACGATTCAAAGTAATCAATTTTTTAGTTGTATTTAAATCACCCATTAATTATATTGTTGGAATATATAGTCTCATCATTTGCCTTTTAAAGAAAATTAGCAGATGCTATTCTACATACGGAAAGAAATGTTCACATAATGGCTTCATGATACTTTTTTGGTATGAATAATTCTTTTTCTGCAAATAGAAACATAGCAGAAACTTGCAGCATTTGTCATGCATTCTCACTTTTGGTAGTTCAAATTTTTTGTTTTTTTAATTTGGATTTGCAGCTTATTGAATCCTTGAAAGAATTTTTGTGATCCTTTTTTTTTCTTCGTAAATGTCTTAGAGAACATTATTTTGTTAGTTGGTAATGGCGGTTTAGCAAATTTAGAAAGGAAGTTGGACAATGCCTTTTACATTCAAGTACAAATTACTTTCCTTAACACAATGAATAAAGGCATGGAAACTACTATATTCAGGTTATGTTCATTTCTTTCAACTCTTAGTTGTAGATGGTGTTGTTTTTTTTGAATTGAATCCATGTACAAAATTTAGACTAACACGGCATCGTAAATTGGTCTCGTGAATCCGACATGTTTTATGAATGGAAAAGAGGTTGATATTGCTTACAATTGCCAATATTGGTCGGTCTTTGAATGGCGAGAAGTGGAATGGTTTGTTGTCGCTTATTACAAATGAGTGCAGTGTTCAATTAAGGTATAGATGATGTTCCATATAGCCATACTCTTTTGTTTCTACAAGATTTTGGTTCGACCCTTCAAAGAAAAAAAGCTTTTGGTTCTGATTTGTTGCATATTTGAAGTGCTACCGACTTTGTTGGCTTTCGAGGCATTGAGTTTTCTTTTTGTGTGACAACTCTTGGGTGTGTAATTCTGAAAACAAGTGTTCTACATAACTGTTCTATGCTGGTGAGAAGTGTGCAGCCCTATATTGCGCTTTAATTTGTCATTCAGTACTCTTGCGTTTAGAATAGTTGTCATAAACATCCATAATACACGCATTATTCATAAAATCCAATTTTCCAACATACCTTTTCCTCTTATCATCTGGTTTTCAAATTTTTGTTCTCGTGCATTGCACGGGTTTTTCTACTAGTATATATATATATATATATATATATATATATATATACACACACACATACATACATATGGTTACATATATACAAACATATACATATTCATTGGGTAAATATTATTATATTTTCATATTTTCATATTTTCACTCAATATCGATGTAAATTAATGATTATTTCACGAGATAACAACATTCTCATCCGTTAAGTTTGTATTCAACGGAAAGTGGATACACCACTAAGAAAACGCGACAAATGGTCTTATAAAAAAGAAAGTTTTATTTGATTCGTGTGAAAATCGATATGACATTGGATGAAGTGAAGCACAAAGTGTGTGAGAAAGTAGGAATTGATGTATCAAACAACACATTGGTCATGAAACTTTTGTACGGAGATTATGAGGGGCCGATTGATGTTTTGGACGATGATACATGGCTAGGATACATTGATGACATTATTAGAAAAGAAATCGTCAAACTATGTGTTAACGCCGAACCGGTTATGGACGATGACCATTTGGAAGAAATGAATGACAACGCATTTGACTTAAATGAACAACCGATAGTTGGAGAAAATGATAGAGGAATTGAGGATTTCACACCCGAACTTCACTGTAAACGAAATTTCTAAGAGCATGTTGTACCTAATGCACCAGTCTCAACCCCCCATGAAATTTCCATCGAACCGAATACAACTTTAGGTGATCAAGTCATTGCATCACAAGTGAATCTGGCTTCGATTGGGGAATAATTGCGAATATGATTCAACCATTGAACACACCTTACATTCAACAACTTACTGGTAGAAGGTGTGAACCAGTGAATGAAGCTGGAACGTCTCGGCATAATTTTGGTCAGACGACGCACACACCGTACAGCCAAAAACCTAGTGCTAGGAGGCGTGAACCGGTGACTGAATCTGGAACATTCGGAATAATGTTGGTCAGACAAGTCATAATGTCCACATACATGGAACAAGACCGCAGTTTGACTGTCCTCCTGCTTTTACGCCAACACCGATGCAAGCGGGCCTCAATATCGGTGGATCGTTTATGAGTTATCTTAGAGCACCTTTGGAACAGAACCCTGACACTAGTCAGACATTTAGTACGGCAAGTATTAATCGCAATAGAGGTGCTCATTTCAGGTCTGGCATTCCGTCTTCTGAAATTCCTCCATGTCCACGGGCTGGGGCGTTTCAGAAGGATGATGATCCAGGAATTTTGTTTATTGGTAAAAAGTACCGAGACAAGGAAGATATGCAGATGAAAATGAGTTACCACGCATTGAAAAATAATTACATGTGGAAACCTTTAAGGTCCGACAAGGAGAAGTTAAAACTAAGATGTTTAACTTCGGACAAATGCGAATGGATGGTTGACGGTAGGAAGGTTGACGTTTGCAAGAACTTCGAGATAACCGCGTACACTGAAACTGACACTTAAGGTCGTTTCATACTACACATTTCGAAATTAAGGCATTTCATACTACACATTTATACTACTCATTCTCAAAAGAACCTATAGCATACAATATTACACATTAGAATATCGTTCAACCTAAAAATCTAATATATTCAACATAATAAGTTTCCATTAATTCTAATAACAAAATACTTATTCAACCTACACATTACAATATCATCAATACAGTGCCTACTAAGTATCAATGAAGTTTAATCACAAAAACCTACACATTACATCTATCATACTGTCATACATTTCTACAATTTTCACAAAATAACCGATCATTAACCTCAATAATCAATCATACATTTCAATTCCATAAATTATCACCAACAAAAAAATCTGCAATCACACATTTCAATTCCATGAACTTAACCAACAAAAAATCTGCCATTACGGATTCAACTTTAGCTTCATGAAAGGAATAACACAATAACATTTCAAAATTTCAAGAACAGGTAGGAAAAAATCAAAATTTAACACAATAACAGGTAGGAAAAATTCGAAATTTGAATTTAGCATCACGAAAGGAATACCACTGAAGGAGCTTCAAGAACAGGTAGGAAAAATTCAAAATTTAACACAATGACATTGTAAATTGGCTTACTAAAGGTGCTTCACTTTCGTTGAAATCGTCCATTTTGATGAAGATGTAGAGAGAATCAACAACGCTTGAAACCCTTCCCCGCTCGAATCCGTTTGAAACCCTTCCTGTTGAATTTTGAAACCTTCTTCCTGTTGAAACCAATGGACCGATGTTGCGCTTTTTTATATTTAAATTGAGTGGAATGAGGAAGAAGAAGACCCACGAGATGATAAGGGATTCAATTCCCACTAGTTGAGCCTGTTAGAATTTCCCATTTCCACTAGACGAGCCCGAGGGAATGAAAGAGTTCAACGAGGCCCCAGGGCAATTTGAAAAACAGCGGGTTTATGGGGAGAAATTATCATTTCCACGAGACTTCCTCTCTGGCTTGTTGAATTGGCACGAGCCCGTTGAAATTTCAACACGGAACTCAAAAAAATATATCATACATGTGAACGACTGAAATGCTATTTTCTCGAATATGTTTATTTAGCTTATAAATTCTAGAATTACGCCACCATAAATCAAACTAAACTCTATCGATTATAAATATAATTATTCTCAATATGTCGAGTCAATAAGTGTCCATTGATATAATCATTAAATACTGAGACTAACCCTCCGCTGGACTATCCATAATGAAACGGGAAAGTTTATGTAAACCTTTTAATTAGTTCATAACCAATATGAACTCCGCGGATCGATCGGTTTCTAGGAAAGAATGAATTCAGATCTCGTGAGACACATTCCGAGCTACTCATTCCCGATAGTGTCAACATGAATGTGATTCGGACCGCGCCACTTAGCGATCCACAACAAACACATCAAATTTTATCTTCAAACGAAAGTGTGCCTGCAATCACTTCAGATTAAGGTTAATCCATATATGATCATCATATGATTTAATAAGATTTATAAATCACGGAATTATATCAGAAATACAGATTAAATCGATCCGGACATATATACATCATATAAAAATTCCCCAACTAGATAACCAATATCGACGGTCCGGATAAGACGGTCATACCATAAAGTGTTCTGGACGCATTAATGATGGTTTAATCAATAGACCCCATAATTTGATTAACTTCACCATGGACTAAAAATTAAAATGTATCACCATTAACTTAATCCTCGAGTGTGGCACACACTGAGTTATATGGCTCAAGATTGGGTCTCTCTACCAGGTGTTATACCCGTTGCTTCAGGAGGTATTCACGCTACATATGATACGGTTTAGATTTTTTAGTAGTGTCATACTGATGAGCACGAAGCAAATAATAATATGATAATGAATCTGTCAGTTATTAATAATAAAAAATTACAACACTTGTCTTTCGGGTACTACATCCAACATTAACTATTTTTTAACACTTCGTATATCGATATTTTCTCAAAAATGTTGCGTTCGATGCGTCAATTTAAAAAAAATTAATATTCATGTTTGTGTGACGTCATATCAGATGAATAAAAGAACTATGTGGAAGCAACATAAACTGCTGAGACTCAGGAAAAAGACTCTCAAAGTTTTAACACGCGTCACGGACACCACTACTGACATAGTACTATAATAGCAACGAATTGTCACCACAATCAAAGTGCATAATGCTGTAAATTATTTTCATTATTAAATTTAAAGCAAGACTATGAATTCTCTTGGTGATAATCGTGCAAACTCAAAGAAATGGAAGTCCGAAAATCGATCCGGGTAGGTTGTAGGTTTCTTCGTTCTTTTTGGGACTTTTGGCTATCTCACCATAAGTTGTTGATGTCAATCTGCACAAGCTTCACATTGGCCGGACCAATCATGGGTAGGTGTAAGAATCTGTTGAGATGACCAGGTGTGATGACCACTTCTTTCCCAAAGACCGAACTTTTATACAAATCGTGATCCTCTTCTTTGCGCTGGGCACAAACTTTGTATTTTTCCAAAATGCAAGCAGGTTCTCATAGCATATTCCAGTTATTGGGGGGTTAGGAAGGTCATTAACTCCAGATTTGTACAGCCATCAACCAATCGTTGGGCTTGTACATCATTATCACAGAAATAGAGATAATGGTCAGGCCTAAAAAACGATCCAGTGATGATCGATTTTTCAAAGAATCGTTCTGTGGGAGATATTGAAGAGAATGAAGCCATTTTTGAATGTGATGAATGTTTAGAAAAGCTTCGATTTTTCAAAGGGAGAAAATAGGGTTTATGATTTGCAAGAGAGCGTAAAGAATTCTGAAAAATCTCTAAGTGTGGTTTATATAGGATGATTTGTGTAGTGTGAACATGGTTGAATATGGAAGGATTTTGTGACGTAGTGGCGTGATTTTATGTATATAAATCGTGGTATTTGAGTATAGTGGGGGAGTGGATTGAGGTCAGTAATGATAGATCCCGGGAATCGAGGCGTTTGTAATTCAAAAATAATATGGTTACCTCCACGATTATAAATTGATTTCCACGTGTGTAGTCTTCCACGGTATATTCCTCCATAACTTCTTGGATTTCCATGTGTATAGTGGTTATTTGATTCACACTTTAGTTTCTTTGGTGACTCCAATTCATATTTGGTGGAGTGCCTTGGTCGGGTCACTTAGCCGGTGTAGTGATCTTTTCATTGAGCTGCTACAATGACTGTTCCTAACAATCAGTTTAGTTAAATTCATTGGGTACCAGTGCCTTACCTGCTACATCTCCTGTAATGGCAAAGGTTTAATCAGCTGGTGAAGTCACTTAGCTGATTACTCCAGTTAGCTGCTCCTTAGTACTAAGTCAATTTCTATCATTCCCAACTCAGTTCAACTTGCTGAATCTTTCATGTTTGAGTGGTTTTGTGAAAATGTCAGCCAATTGATCTTCAGTGGGTATGTATCTTAGAATAACATCCCCTTTTTCCATATGATCTCTGATAAAGTGATGTCTCACATCAATATGTTTTGTTCTTGAGTGTTGATGACGGAAAAATTCACTGTTATTTTTATAACTTTTTACCCCACTTTTGATATCATTTCGAGCACTTTTATATCAATTAAAGTCATTAATTCCTAAATTTCATAAAAATATATAAGTCGTGACTATTTTGTAAAATATCGTGTTTTTATGTGTTTTTACTAGTTTTTGTACCGGTTTAGTAACCGGAGTGTAAATGTCGGATTTACGTTTGGTATTTTGGTGGTTTATTGCGTAATTTTAGGTTAACCAAAATCCCGAGTAACGACACGTTTTGAGGCCTAAAAGAGGTGTTTTTAGGGATATAAGATCGTACACAAGCTTAAAAGGTCAAGTGGATCGGTGGTTCGTAGTGTCACTAACGATTTATATCTTCGACGAACCAATGGCCCATTAAAACGGCATTTTCTGAAGAGGTGACCTTAATGAAAGTTGTAGATCTTTGATAGAGCTTTCCAACGCATTTTGAATCATGTTGATTGGAGGTCTACAACTCGAGTTATGACCAAGTGGCTAATCGATTCGTAATAGTAAAAATCCCGAAAACGACACGACATACGAATGGCTCATCAAAACGGCGTTTTCTGAAAAAGAATCTTTCATGAAAGTTGTATATCTTCAAGAAAGCTTTCCAATGGATTTTGAATCAAGTCAATCGGATTTCTACAACTCAAATGGTGGTCAAGTGGCTAATTGATTTGTATTAAGGAAAATGTCGCAAACGACACGTAATGGGAATGGCCCATCAAAACGACGTTTTCTGAAGAAGTGTCCTTCATGAAAGTTGAAGAATTTTCCGAGAGCTTTCTAATGACGTTTGAATCATGATTTTTGGAGGTCTACAACTCGAGATATGAATTTTAGAAGTTTAATATATAATTATATATAATTATATTCTCCTCGCATGTTTGCATGTTACTGTAATCATTAGTGATGATGAGCTCGGATCGATCCGGCACAATTTCGGATCGATCCGGCCCCCTTATATTTGCCTATATATAGCAGAGCATCAGCAACAGCAACGGTGCCCCTCTTCTTCCCCAACCTCCTTTCATCTTTTCCCTTCTTTTATTTATGTTTTGAGGGGCCTATAAATTAGATATATATGTAGTTATAATGTCGGTGTAATAACCCGATTAGTTATCGTTTTAATATAATTTTAATTCCGTTCTTTCATTCTTGTTCTTTTCATTTTGTAGTATATATATATATAAGTATCTATATCTATATTTATGTATCTATATATATATATATATATATATATATATATATATATCTATATTTATGTTTTATGCACTTATATATATATATATATATGATATATTTTTCTTTTCCGTTATAATGAATAGCTAAATATAAACATAGCGAATTATGTGAAAACGGGTAAAATCAACCCTCGGGAGACGAGATGGAGTTGTGTTGTGCTTAATTTAACGTTTTTATGATAAAATCATGTTTTAAACTTGTTTTGATCATTTTAATAACTTTGAATAAAATTGACAACTTTGTTCACGGTTACATCGAGCTTATAAATGTATTTTGCGGTGAGATGTGAGATATGGATATCACTAATCATAGTCCTGATTGTTAGATTGACAATCTAAAGTGATGATCTGGACTATGCCTAAGTGAAATTCTTATTTTTACGAGATGTGCGAAACATGTTTTAAAATCACTAAACCATAGTCTTAATCGTTAGATTGGCAACCTAAGTGATACGTTAAAATTATGTTTTTGTGAGGTTTTTCAACGGCTTTTTATTCCGGTCAACCATGTTAAAGAGTTAGCTCTACAAGGGAGGGTTAATAAACCTAGTGTGGGGGTTAAGTGAGAGCTGTTCAGATCTTAACGCAAGAATAAAGAGTTAACACCCGTGAATATCATATGAACTGAATCAGATAAAACACACTCCTTATCAAGTTTTTCCTGTGGGGAGATAACCTGTTGGATCATGGCTCGGCTATGCTTTTTAATCACCTAGTTAATCTCGTTAGTTAAAATTTATTTTTCGCATTAGTATAAAAACTCCACCTAAAACTTTGATCGCCTAGACTAAGAACCACGTTCGCTTTGGTACTCACAACCACATTTCTCTTGGGACGACCTCGTACTCCTGTAGCTATCCTAGCAATCGACCCGGTACTCGCCGGTTAGAGTTAGTTACCCACTGATTATGTAGTCTTTATAAATGTATTTTTAGTGGGTGAATTTTTCGCTCATCAAAAAATTGGCGCCGTTGCCGGGGAAATGTGTGATATTGTTGTGATATCTTGTAAGTGAACCGAAGGCTTGGGCCTAGGTTTTTATTTTCTTTGTTTTATTTAGATGTCGATAAGAGCTATGGATGCTGAAGTGATATTGTCCTGAACTCGGTTTGAATACGACTTTGGTACTTAGCCTCTTGGAGGGTGATATCTTGTAAGTCGGCTAAAGCGGGGATTAGGGCCTTCGGCTACCATAACTTTTGAGGGGTCTAAATATCGTGTGTTTAAAAAAAAAACGAAAAAAAAAAGTTTATTGTTTTCTTGTTATTTTCTGAGATCTTGCAGTTTGAGTTTAAATGGATGAATTTTTCAATCAACACTACTCATCTGAACAACAATACCCCTACCAACCTTATCAACAACAGTTCGTGCCTCAGCCTCAGTATCAACAGCAGAGTAACCAGGGATCTTGGTCCTATAATTGCCCTAGTACATACCAGGACCAGAATTATGGTTATTCGAGTTATGAGCCACAATATTACGAGGGTTGTCCTAACCCTGGTGCTTATCAGGATTACGGTATTCATGCTCAATGCGTTGATAGCTTCAACCAGATTCAGCCACCTGATCAGTGTCTGGACTGGCAAGAAGACTGCTACTCACCTCCGATGAATCAAAGTCAATATGATCAGTTTTCCCCCATGCCACAAGAAGAATTCACCGACAGTCAAATAGAGCAACTAGAACGATTGAACCAGATCTTGGAAGAGCGACTATTGGACATGCAGGAGTTCAAGGTAAATCACCGACTCCGCTTATAAGAAATCTTCAAGACAAGGTGGGGCAATTGATTGAATTAGTGAGGTATGTGAAAGAGGCAGAGATAAGTGCAATAGAGGTGGTTAGGGATGAAAATGTTATCACTGAAAAAGTTCAGGATGAGAATGAGGTTGATAATTTAGTTCGCGAAGAAAAAGTGCAAGATTTGGAGATGACAGAGTTAGAGGAGCGAGAGATTGATTGGCCATCTTTAGTAAAGCCACTGGGAGAGTTGGTAATAGTTAATATATCAGTCCCGGATTACTATCCACTCTGTGAGGATAAATTTTCTGCGGTCCAGCTTGTGTACTCCCCGATGGATGAGCTTTATGGTGATTTTCAAAAGAAGATGGTTCGACAGGTGATAAAAGAAGGTTCGGACGGTTTGGGAGGAGGTAGCATCGAGAGCCAAACGAGGCACGCTTCTAGACAATTTAATTTCGATGGTTCTCGCTTTGTTAATTTTCTTAAGCTATTGATCTTCTTGAGTTCGGATTTTGGTTGATTGAGTCCGTTTAGAGTCAACTTTGTCGAGCAAACGACGTTAAACAAAAGCGCTACCGGGAGGCAGCCCGATAATAATAATAATTTGAATAAGACTAGTCTTAATGAAATGTAGAATCTGTATGAAAGATGAACACAAAGCACAACCAAGTCTTAGGATGAATGTTTGAATTTCATTAAGAGGAATGATTAGGTGGTTATCCGAAAATCCCGATGGAGAAAAAGATAAAAATTCAAATGTATCATTTCTTGGACTTAGGTTATTGAATCCTTGAGGATCCGAGTATAAAAGACTCAATACTCTTTCACACATTTCATTTTATGATCTAAATCTGTTTCAAATTTCTCGGTCGTTGTAGTATAGTGGTGAGTATTCCCGCTTTAATAAAAGCGTGTGTAATAAAAATGAATCTAGGAATAAATTACTTGACTATGATATATGTGATACGTATATGCTTAGATGTTTTGTGCTTTACCAAGATGGTTATTTTTCCATCTAAAGCTATTATATAGCCTATCGAATTTTCCGACGTGTGTTGCCATTATCTTATTATTCCCATATCTCTATTGCATACTTTGGCACGAGGACCATGTCCCGTGTTTGCTTTGTTTTGGTTGTTTTTGTATAGGGATTCGGGATGTGCTTTCATGGGTTACGGGATTTGATAGCATCTTTACGCCAGTTTATAAGCTAAGTCTTCCTCTCTATCTCATTTACACTCGAGAATAATGCAAAATCGTAAGTGGGGGGGTAGAGTCGTGGTTGGTCTAGAAATGGCGTAAGTGTTTAAACCCTTAGTTTTTGATCTTTTTCAAACATTATTTAGTTGATTAAAATAATTTGTATAAGGTATATATTTCATGGATTTAAAGATGTAATGATCAATTTGATATGTATAACTAATTTGAACCGTAAGTGCATTTTAACCCCAAATTTATTTGTGTAACATGAATTCCTTCACGTAAGCCTTTGATATTGAAGCGAAAATTTTAAATCAGTATCCATTCAGTATCCTAGTGGTTATTCTAGAGATAATAGCAGTAACTTAGTACCTGATTTTTGAACGTGTACTGTGAATATCGGAAGGTTTGAATGTGATAGAAAGAATGTCAAAATAAGATAAACTATATATATGTCGGTTATAGCTACCAATGATTTGAGTGCGGTAGGGCGTTATCAATAAACGCCCTATATCACTATGAGGTTTAAAAGCTCCCGATCGCTCGATGATAGTAGTCCACTAAGGTATTATCACGAAACATCCTATTCTTTGGGAATGAGGGCAAAAAAAAGGAGAATTAGATAGGTATTAATGTATTCGATCTCACCTCATGACGCTTGCAAGATAGTCGATTTTGGTAATGAGTTCGGATATGTTAGTATTCTGTGGAAAAAAAAAAAAAAAAACAACAACAACAACAACTTAGTTATCTTCGGACTATCCCCAGTATAAACTGAATGATATGCTTTAGGGATTATCCTAATGAGTACACGGGAGGACGTTGTGTGGAATTGTTACTACCTATACCTAGGAAAGTCATTAGGACTGTCTGAATGGATATTTGTGCGTATTGCTTGAATTATTTAAGAGAGGATAGTGAAAATTGAAAAGGCTTGTCACACACTCACTCTGTTATACATTTATATTGCGGTTAACGTGTGGTTATGATTCGAATGGTTGCATAATCTCGATTGTCATTCATATCTTATCTTCATGAATTTTTCCTCATTCATTTTATTTTATCGCTTATTTTGTTAGGGACGACCAAAAGCTAAGTGGGGGTTGTGATGACGGAAAAATTCAACATTATTTTTATAACTTTTTACCCCACTTTTGATATCATTTGAGCACTTTTATATCAATTAAAGTCATTAATTCCTAAATTTCATAAAAATATATAAGTCGTGACTATTTTGTAAAATATCGTGTTTTTATGTGTTTTTACTAGTTTTTGTACCGGTTTAGTAAACGGAGTGTCGTGGTCGGATTTACGTTTGGTATTTTGGTGGTTTATTGCGTAATTTTAGGTTAACCAAAATCCCGAGTAACGACACGTTTTGAGGCCTAAAAGAGGTGTTTTTAGGGATATAAGACTGTGCCACAAGCTTAAAAGGTCAAGTGGATCAGTGGTTCGTAGTGTCACTAACGATTTATATCTTCGACGAACCAATGGCCCATTAAAACGGCATTTTCTGAAGAGGTGACCTTAATGAAAGTTGTAGATCTTTGATAGAGCTTTCCAACGCATTTTGAATCATGTTGATTGGAGGTCTACAACTCGAGTTATGACCAAGTGGCTAATCGATTCGTAATAGTAAAAATCCCGAAAACGACACGACATACGAATGGCTCATCAAAACGGCGTTTTCTGAAAAAGAAGCTTTCATGAAAGTTGTATATCTTCAAGAAAGCTTTCCAATGGATTTTGAATCAAGTCAATCGGATTTCTACAACTCAAATGGTGGTCAAGTGGCTAATTGATTTGTATTAAGGAAAATGTCATAAACGACACGTAATGGGAATGGCCCATCAAAACGACGTTTTCTGAAGAAGTGTCCTTCATGAAAGTTGAAGAATTTTCCGAGAGCTTTCTAATGACGTTTGAATCATGATTTTTGGAGGTCTACAACTCGAGATATGAATTTTAGAAGTTTAATATATAATTATATATAATTATATTCTCTGCATGTCTTTGCATGTTACTGTAATCATTAGTGATGATGAGCTCGGATCGATCCGGCACAATTTGGATCGATCCGCCCCCTTATATTTGCCTATATATAGCAGAGCATCAAAGAAGCAAGAACGGTGCCCTCTTCTTCCCCAACCTCCTTTCATCTTTTCCCTTCTTTTATTTATGTTTTGAGGGCCTATAAATTAGATATATATGTAGTTATAATGTCGATTGTAATAACCCGATTAGTTTATCATTTTAATATAATTTTAATTCCGTTCTTTCATTCTTGTTCTTTTCATTTTGTAGTATATATATATATATATATATATATATATATATATATATATATATATATATATATATATATATATAGATATCTATATTTATGTTTTATGCACTTATATATATATATATATATATGATATATTTTTCTTTTCCGTTATAATGAATAGCTAAATATAAACATAGCCGAATTATGTGAAAACGGGTAAAATCAACCCTCGGGAGACGAGATGGAGTTGTGTTGTGCTTAATTTAACGTTTTTATGATAAAATCATGTTTTAAACTTGTTTTGATCATTTTAATAACTTTGAATAAAATTGACAACTTTGTTCACGGTTACATCGAGCTTATAAATGTATTTTTGCGGTGAGATGTGAGATATGGATATCACTAATCATAGTCCTGATTGTTAGATTGACAATCTAAGTGACAGATCTGGACTATGCCTAAGTGAAATTCTTATTTTTACGAGATGTGCGAAACATGTTTTAAAATCACTAAACCATAGTCTTAATCGTTAGATTGGCAACCTAAGTGATACGTTAAAATTATGTTTTTGTGAGGTTTTTCAACGGCTTTTATTCGGTCAACCATGTTAAAGCGAGTTAGCTCTCAAAGGGAGGGTTAATAAACCTAGTGTGGGGGGTTAAGTGAGAGTCATTCGAGATCTTAACGCAAGAATAAAGAGTTAACACCCGTGAATATCATATGAACTGAATCAGATAAAACACACTCCTTATCAAGTTTTTCCTGTGGGGAGATAACTTGTTGGATCATGGCTCGGCTATGCTTTTTAATCACCTAGTTAATCTCGTTAGTAAAAATTTATTTTTTCGCATTAGTATAAAAACTCCACCTAAAACTTTGATCGCCTAGACTAAGAACCACGTTCGCTTTGGTACTCACAACCACATTTCTCTTGGGACGACCTCGTACTCCTGTAGCTATCCTAGCAATCGACCTGGTACTCTGCCAGTTAGAGAGTTAGTTTACCCACAGTTGCGAGTCTTTATAAATGTATTTTTAGTGGGTGAATTTTTCGCTCATCAAGTGTACCACTGGATTTTCAGTAATAGATATGGCACTTGTGTTGTCACACATAATTGGAATTGTCTTCTCTTCCATTCCATAATCCCTTCATTTGTTGTCGATCCACAAGACTTGTGCACAACAATAACCTCTTTGCTATATATTCGCGCTTGGTGTTGATGTAGATATGGATTTTTGCTTCTTACTAAACCATGATACTAGTCTGCTGCCTAGAATCTGACATGTTCCAGAGGTGCTATTTCTATCTATCTTGCATCCAGCATAGTCAGAGTCTGAATATGATATCAATTTGAATCCTCCATCTTTTGGACACCAAATTCCAACATTGATGGTGTTCTTCAAGTATTTGATTATTCTTTTGGCTGCTAGAAGGTGTGATTCTTTTGGTTGAGCTTGAAATCTTGCACATACTCCTACTGCAAAAGCTATACCAGGTCTGCTCTGCAGTTAGATATAGTAGGGATCCTATGATTCCTCTATACATTTTCCGATCAACATCTTTTCCAGCTTCATCTTTTCCAAGAGTGACTCTTGCACACATGGGTGTATCTGCTGTGCCACTTGTGTCCATACCATACTTGTGTATTAAGTCTTTTGTGTACTTGGCTTGATTAATGAAAATGCCATCTTTCATTTGCTTCACTTGTAGGTCAAGAAAGTAATTTAACTCTCCCATCATGCTCATTTGGAATTTCCTTTTCATTAGGTTTGCAAATTTCTCACATAGCTTCTCATCTTCTGATCCAAAGATAATGTCATCAAAAAAAATTTGAACTAACAGGGTGCTAGTTCCTTCCTCTAATTTGAAGCAGAGTCTTATCTATAGTTCCCTTGTTGAATCCATTCTTGATCAAAAATTGTGATAGTGTCTCATACCAAGCTACGGGTGCCTGTTTGTGCCTTTTGAGCATGTACACCTTATCTTCTTTCCCTTTGAGTTGAAAACTGTGAGGTTGTTCCACATATACTTCTTCTTCCAAAAGTCCATTCGAAATGCACTCTTGACATCCATTTGGTAAACTTTGAAGTCTTTGTGGGCTGCAAAAGCTAGAAAGAGTCGATTGCTTCCAATCTTGCTCTTTGGGCAAAGGTTTCATCATAATCTATTCCTTCGCTTGAGAGTAACCTTTGCAACTAGCCTTGTTTTGTTTCTAACAATTGTTCCTTGTTCATCCATCTTGTTTCTGAATACCCATTTTGTTCCAATGATGTTGGTTGTGTCTGGTTTGTCAACAAGTTCCCAGACCTCATTTCTTTCAAACTCATTTAGTTCTTCTGGCATAGCTATAATCCAATCAGCATCTTGGATTGCATCATCTATTGTTTTGGGCTCTATTTGAGATAGAAAACATGTTAGCATATGCTCCAGTTGTCTTCTGGTTCTGACTCCTGTGTGAATGTCTCCAATGACTTGATTTTCAGGATGATCTCTTAGCCAGTTGAGATCAGATTGAAGTTGTTATTGACTTGGTACTTCCACAACTTCAGCTTGTGTCAGCTTCATGCTCTTGTGCTGGTGCCTCTTCTGTTGTATTAACTGGTGGCTCATCTTGATTTCCAAGATTGTGGTTTAGAATGGTAGCTGGTACTGTTGTGTTCATGTAGACTTGTCTTGGTCCTGCTTCTTCTTCAAGTTCTTGAAGGCTTTTACCATTTGTGTTTGACTCATCAAAGACTACATGAATTGATTCTTCAATCACCAGGGTCCTTTTGTTGAGTACTCTGAATGCTTTGCTGGTGTCTAAGTATCCCATAAAGATTGCTTCATCAGCTTTTTCATCAAAAGTGTGTAGCTGATTCCTGTTCAACACAAAACATTTGGATCCAAACATATGAAAGTATGAGATATTAGGTTTTCTTCCATTCCATATTTCATATGGAATTTTTCCATGATGTTTGTTGATGATTGATCTGTTTTGAGTATAGCATGCAATATTTGCTGCTTCAACCCAAAATCTCTTTGGCAAACATGCTTCTGCAATCATTGTTCTGACTGCTTCTTTGAGTGTCATGTTTCTTCTTTCTGCTACTCCATTCTGTTGTGGAGTTCCTACTGCTGATAGTTGATGCAGTACTCCATTTTCTTCACATTAGGTTCTGATAATTTCATTTAGAAACTCTGTGCCTCTATGTGATCTGATCTTGATGATCTTCAGTTCTTTCTTATTTTGAATTCTTCTTAACAAATCTGGCAACTTCTTGAGTGTCTCGCTCTTCTTGTTCATGAATATAGTCCAGGTGTATTTGGAGAAGTCATCCACCACTACTAGAGTGTATTTCTTTCCACTTATATTGACTGGTGTGACTGGTCCAAAAAGATCCATATTCAGAAGATACAAAATTCTTGTTGTTGACTAATAGGGCTTTGACTTGAAGGAGCTTTTAATTTGCTTCCCCTTTTGACATGCATCACATAGACTTTCTTTCTTGAATGTGATCTCTGGTAGGCCTTCAACTAACTTGTTCTTTGACAATGTGCTGATGGTTTTGAAGTTGAGATGATTCAATCTTCTATGCAGATCCAGCTGATTGACTGTTTGCGTGTTTTTTGCTTTAGTTGTTCTCCAATCCATCACATACATGTTGTCTTCTCTTCCTGCAAGAACCACTTTGTGTTGGTTTGGCTATGAATCACCTTGCATCCTTCCTTGTTGAAGTGCACATTGTAGCCTTTGTCACAAAATTGGTGATACTCAATAGGTTGAAGCTTAGTCCTTTAACATAAGCCACATTTTGAATCTTCAAATTGTTTTTGATCATTATGCCTTCCCCTTAATTTTACGGGGTTTTCTTTGCCTTCAAAGGTGACTTTGGGTCCATCAAAAGCTTTAAAGTCAGTGAGCCATCCTTTGTTTCCTGTCATGTGTCTGGAACATCCACTGTCTATGTACCATACATCCTACAAAACAAATTAAGTATGTTTAGGTACCTAACACTGTTTGGGTACATACACATTAGCTTGATCATGCCTCCTACTCCAAGTGTATATCCAAATGATCTTCTTTTTGGATAATTAAAGTCATCAACTTCATATGTATAAGGCATGGCAGAATAGCTTCTAACATTTCTACTGAAGGTATTCTGATACATTTCTCTACTTTTTGGTGCATTTGCATTCTTTTTCACTTTCCAATATGCAGTAGGAAACCTATGATGCTTCATGTGTCTAGGAACATACATTGGTTGGTTTTTCTTAAACACATGGTGCATGGCATGAGATGGTTTCTTCTTGTATTTCGGAGGTGCAATAATCCAATCATCATCTGAAGGGTAAAGTCTTCCTTTACCTTTCAGAAAACCTTTGCTTTTGGTTGGTTTGGATTATGGTTTGGTTTCTTTGTTTCACTACATCGGGTTTTGACTTCACGGTGCGAGGATGAGTGGTTGAAACTATGTATGTTCTTTTCTAAACTTTGGTCCATTCTTGGTCCTAGATTCGTAATTATGTTGTCCAATGTTTCTATTTTCACCCTGACTGTTGTAGCCAAGACCAGATCTGGATCCAAACCTTTTTGAGGGTTTGTAAGCTGGTGCATTCAGTGGTGCAGTGGTGATCTTGACTGGTAGGGAAATTTTCTCAACTGATCTTTCAACATTGGATGAATGATCATCTATTGCTTGTTGATCAGTTGAGTGAATCTCCTTACTAGTTTTTTCAGCTTTTACTTTGTCTAGTTCTTTCTTTAATCTTTTATTCTCCTTTCTTAGATTCTCACACTCATGTTCCATAATTTCATGATTCAACTCAATTTCTTCAAATTTACTCATGAGATTTTGAATTAGGATTGCAGAATCTAGTGGAAGAATAAAAGATTGTGCAGTGTCAGATGTGGATGCCGTTGATGATGAGTATGGGCTAGAATTTACCTCAGTTTCATTAGATTCTTTGTCCATAAGGCATAGATAAGCTTTTTCATTGTCTGAGTTGTCAGCTTCATCATCATCAGAATCATTTTCAGATGATTCTTCATTCTTTTCACTGCTAGACTCAGCTTTGATTTCTTTATTGCTTTTTCTCTTTTCAGTTGCCTTGTACTTCTTCTTGTCCTCATCTTTGTCTTTTTCTTCAAGACATTGACCTTGAAATGACCTTTCTTCTTGCAGTTGAAGCATCTGTATTCATCATCATTTTCTTCATGTCTTTGCTTGTGCTAGACTTCTTGAATGATGATGAACCTCCTTTGAATTGCTTTTTCTTGCTAAACCTGTCAAAATGTTTTACTAGTAAAGCTACATGTTCCTTCAGCTCCTGTGTCTCTTTCCTGTTTGCATCAGCTGTTTGACTTTCTTTGAGGTGCAACCAAGTCTCAACCGCCTTATGTGCCTCTGCTGGTGCACTGTCTTCGCCGTTCAACTCAAATTCATGAGCCTTTAGTTGAGATATTAGAGTTAAGGTATCAGTGGTTGTAAGATTTGTTGTCCCTCTTATTACTGATGTAATGATCTTCCATCTTTCAGGTTGGCCTCTCAAAATCTTCAGGCACACTTCTTTCTGTGGATATGTGTGTCCAAGTTGTTGTGGTTCACTGATGATGCTTGAGAATCTGTTGTCCATTTGATCAATGGTTTCACCAGCCTTCATTTTAAAGTTCTAAAATTTCAGTTTTTCAACAGACAATTTGTTTTCTTTGACTGCTTCTGATCCTTCATTGATCAGTGCCAATTTGTCCCACATCTCCTTTGTCGTTTTGCAATCTTTGATCCTCATGAACATGTTACTGTCCAGAGTCTTCAAAATAATGTCTTTTGCAACAAAATCGAGATTTTCTCTTCTCATGTCATCCTTGGTCCAATCTTTCTTGAGTTTGTCTATTACTTTTCCTTGATCCGATCCTGCGGCTACCACAGTTTGTAATCTCGATTGGGCCATCATTAATTACATCCAACATCTCCTCATGAGTTCTTTGCAAGATGAGACAACATTCTTATTTTGTATTCATCAAAATTGTTAACATTGAATACAAGTACCTTTGACATAAAATTTGAGGAATCCATAAATACAAATAATATATATATATATATATATATATATATATATATATATATATATATATATATATATATATATATATATATACATATATATATATATATATATATATATATATATATATATATATATATATATAAAGCATAAATTTGAAAACTACTTTGAAAATATGTGATCTCCTTGTTACTGGAAAATAGATCTGAACATGTTCGATACTAGAACAACTGCTCCGATACCAATTGTTGGTCCCAGAGAAGGTAAAACTATAGTCGAGAGGGGTGAATGACTATAGTGGAGTTTCAAAACTTTTCTTGTATTCAAAAGCTTTTGGGCGGCGTGGATAAGTCCCTTCTTAAAATGTGGTTTCAATGTAGATTATGCAATCACAGATATATGATATAATATAAGCAATTAAATAAATGCAGTAAGGTAAATTGCTGAAAGTAAATTGATACAAAGGTTTATAGTGGTTCAGGGTGGTGTAATCCCTTAATCCACTCTTCTCCTGTGATGATTGGAGGAATTCACTATTGTTTTCACAGATACAATAGCCTGATTGTCCTTGACTACACAAGCTTCACAATCTTCAAGACTATCACTCCATGGCTTCAACAGCTTCAGTGACTCAGTCTCTTTCACTGCTCCTTGAGAACAAATCTTTCAGCAGCTATCACAAACACAACTCCTTCTCAGATGGCTCTGATTCAGTTGCTTGATTGAAGTGAATTGGATTCACAAAACTTGTTGATCAAACTCAAAGCTTGATGTTGGAATTGTAGTTCTCGATTTTGAGTTGATCACTAGATGATTCCTTTTTTCAAAGACACAGATAGAAGGCTTTTCACTTTGTGAGTTTTTGCTCAGATTCAATCGTTTTCTTCTTCTTCTTTTTCTTGTCTGTCAATGCCTTCTATTTATAGCCTTGATAATCCTTGATTTGAATTTCCGTCCGTTGGCTATATTAATGAAGGGAATAATCCTTGATTTTATTCTTGATTCTCTCTTAATTATATTCTCCTTGATTTCAGTGATCGGATTTTTCTTCAAACGTTTATCAGAAAATCCGTCCTTGATTTGATCCTCTGTTGATTGTGCATTTAATGCTTGATCCTCTGAATTTGCTTCATACTTCAAAATCTGATCAAGTAAGGTTTACTTGGCCGTTTTCTGAACAGTTAAGTGACTGTCTGACTTTTCCGTTTAGATCTTCCTTCATTGCTTTGTCTTCACTTAGCCGATAGTCAGTTCACTCTGCCGATTCACTGTTTCCTTCATTCTTTTATGTTCAGGAGAATCTTTATACTTCACTGATCCTTCATTTGTGTGAGATCAGTGTACACCATATTTAAACATTAATTTTCATCACTTGGAATGTAACTTAGACTTACCCAAGGTCATCACAGACTTCCTTGGTTATAAGTCGGACCATAATGTCTTCATGCTTCTCTGCTGGTACTTGACTGGCTCCACTCTGCCGAATATCGGTTCTTACTTAGCCGTCCTACCAACTAGTACAATACTTGTCTGACTCAACTTATACAACATGTCAGACTCTAAGTAAAGACTTATACAGAGAATTCTAACTTATTTCAGGCTTGCTATAACAGCTAGTATGGTCATCATCAAAACACAATAAAATGTTCCTAACATGGATAATGATGTTGGATACATAATTCAGAGAGTGCATGCTCAATGCAAGAAGTTTCATATGGCCAAGGAGGGGATTCAGCCAGTGCATGTGCGGGCATGCTCCATTTCATGCGCACGCATAGAAGCGAAGAGGGAATGATTCGACATTCAGCAAAAGCATGCGCATGCATGCCTGTCTCCATACGCGCGCATGGAGCCACATATTTTGATTGGTTGAACCTCTTTAGGTCAGTTTGATCTATAAAAAGGCATGTTGGTCGAATTTTACAACATACATTGATACTATCAGACTTTTTTTCTATCAGGTTTCCATTATAAAAACATAGTTTTTCTTCTCCCTTTCAATTATGTCAAAGATTCATACTTTTTCTGTTATTCTTGCGATTGGATCTTCGAATTACAAGGATTAATAGACAGTTCCTTGGCATCAGTTTGCTTCATGTTTCAAGATTGGCAATTTATTTTATCTTTTCAATATGTTTATGATTCTATTCATCATCATTTCTTGCAATTTCGGTTTAATTATGAGTAGCTAAATTTCTAATAGATGAATTATGTGAGGGTGAACAAAATTCCACGCTTTGAATTCTGTACTATGCCTTCCCTGTCAGGTCTCGTTAACGCTCTTTTTTGATTGCTCTTACTAATAAGATAGAAATTTCTCGTTTAGCTGATATTGGGATAGATTGTGCATAAAAATTACAACTTTCGATTGTTTGTGTCCTAAAACATGAATTTAATGCTTTTATTGACGTCGCAAACCAACGAATGAATTTAACACATGAACTTTATAGATGTATTTTGCAAGTGAGTGTAAGAAAATGAGTTTTAGGATCACCATGCACAAACTAGTTCAGTGTTCGAGTATGTTCCTTGCATGAGGTTTTTCTAATTAAGCCGTGAATTCGGTGGATACAGAGCGTCTCTCAGTTCTTAATCGTGTTATGTCAATTAATCCCAATTAAGGGATTGTTGAACCGAACACAGGAAACTTAGTTTGTGGTATCAGCGCCTAGGGACCATTTTAAGAGATTGCACGTCCCAAAAACACATTCATTCGTTCAATTGGTTGGTTGGTTGGTTGGGTATGGCTTGTCCCTAGTGATTCAATAGATGTGTCGGGGGTAGTATTCCTGAGCATAGTTTGGCTATCATTTCCATTATATTATTCAAACCATTTTTATTATTTCTTAGTCATAACAATTTTCACCAATATTGTGAACTTAAACTGAAGATAAAGATGACTGTGATAATTAGTTAATTTCTCGTGGGATACAACATTGTTTGTGGTTGTAGTACAACCGACCCAATACTCTGCTGGTTAAAGTAAACCTACTAGAATTTGGAAATCACTTATATCATGTTGAGGCCTTAGAGACGATTGCTACCTTAGGGGGGGGCTACAATGTGCGGAGCAGATAGAATACGTTGGAGAGTGATTCTCTTTTATGTATCCAATGTCTTAAGCATAAAACTGAGGATCTGTCGGCTTTTGGGATGCATTAGTATGTTTTGGTTGCTTGGAGTTAGCTTATCATTTTAATTCTTGTTCTTTCGCTTTCATTAAAAGAAAGGAGTAATGTCCCACATATTAATCGGTCCAAAAATAAATTGCTAATTACAACTCAAAGAACAGTCACTTTTTGCTTCTCATAAACAAATATACAACAATGATAATGCACAATTCACCATACATTGTTGTATGGCATCGAACCCCCCCACCCCCAATATAATCAATAGAACATGTATACAATCATAAATAAAAAAAAATGAAATAATTGAGCCCGTCATTATCTTTACAATGTACGTAGCACACACGTATTCATATATATATATATATATGTGTGTTGGGAAAATACTAGTTATTAAATTTCATAAGCTTTGGTGCAAATCTAAGTAATCTGCTTAATGCATCAGCCTTGAACTTTCTCGCAAATAAGAAACAAGTATTCGTGGTATTATTGCCATTGTACTCACATGTACTTCCATGCCTCATCTCTTCAAGAATCTCCGGTGTGACATAATTCCTATAATACGTAGTCGGGTGGGGCCCGCCTTTCGACCAGTCAACCCAAGTCAAACCCCTCTTGGAGGTCCGATTTCCATACTTTATGTTCATCAATGTGGGCAAATAATGTTCATCGCCATAACATGAACCTGTGCAATACTTTTGGAACAATGGGAAATAGGTTTGGTCTGAGACCACTTCAATAGCAAGATCTCTATCCATTTCAAACCATTGTGAACCCTTCCTCCAATCTTGAAGTTTGATCAACGGTCGCATACGCGGGTTGTAACGACCTCGACCAACCGGGCCGAGTACATCGACAGATTCGACGTTACTTTTGATGGAGTTAATTAGGTAAGAATGAATGGTGGTGAAATTGAATAAAGGAATGCATGCTTCTGAAATGAGAACGAAACGCTGGTTTGTTATGTCTAGTAATGCATTTGCTAACAGCCTTCGCTCAGCTTCAACCATGTTCATTTCGCCCCACTTTACTTCCTGTATATATATATTGTGATACACAATAAATGAGATTCAAAAATCAGTCTCATGTATTTATTCTTGGGAATTCATTTAGTAATTCAAAGAAAAAAAAAATTATAAATGTCAATAAATAGATTTAGTTGCTATTGATAATTAGAGCAAAGTCAACATAAGGTATACTCTCAATATCATATAGTTGTGAGTGTTATTTTTTTTTTTTTTCAATGAAAATTATGTAGTGAGCATGGCAGGGAGTAACTTTAATTAGACTTTTGAAAGTAAATTTAACCTTATATGAGTTTAATTAAATTAGATTGATGTTTCAAGTACTATATAGTCAGCCTCTCCATGTATTCCGTTTATAGGATAATCTGATACTCCCTCTGTCCTAAATTGTTTGAGAATTATTCTATTTATGGATGTCTCAAAATAAGTCCATAACTAAATTTAGATTAATTTTTTTTTTAAATTTCCAAAATACCAAATAACTATATTTATTAAGAAGTTTAATGACAATAAAAGAAGAAATAACTAGACAAACTAATAAATGATGTTTCTAAAGGAATAAAGATGCTACGTTTCTAAAAAAAAAAAAAAAAAAAAAAAAAAGAAGAACATAATTGTAAAATAGTTATGTTTTTAATAACTAAAAACTAATAAATGATGTTTAACTTTAAATTTTAGAATTTCCAAAACTTCCAAACAAATTGGAACGGAGAGAGTAAGTAACTACGACATTTTCATTGATGAAATTTAAGACAATTTTGAAAAGCATATGGAGTTTACTACTTGATTTTTTTAGGGATTTCGTGGAGACCACACAAATATTTCGAGCATCACAATTGCTAAAAACGAACATATGCAGTGTATATATATACTACCTAACACCACCTTTTTAAATGATATTTTTTTTAAGAGAAAAAACATCCCTCGTATGGATATTTTGTAAATTACTTGAGCGTCACCCATGATGACAATGATGAGTAACATTTGCATCAATAATGTTAATTTATATAACGAAAATCAACCGGGGTGACATCTCCATCATTTTTTCTTAACATGAAGTGTGTTGAGAACAACTTTGTGTTTCCAATAATCAATAAAATATACGTTGTGGGAAGTACTTTTATGGTACCAATACGACCTCATTTATTTGTTATATGAGATCGATACGGTTATTTTATGAATAATATCAAATATCCATAGATATCTAGGGTGGACCCGAGCATATCCGTGTGAGAGAGGGTAAATGTTAAGAACTTTACTCGCATTCTAATTATGGAAAAGGTATGGATAAAGAAAATTTGTAATGGATATGGTACGGATATTGTCAAACCCGTACACATTATCACCCTTAGATAAGATGAAAGTAAAAGATTTTATACCTTTATCCTTGTCCGAAATCATATATGACCGGATATGAGTTTAAAACAAATTTGAAAAGCATATGCAAAAAGAAAAAGAAAAAGAAAAAGAAGAGGAAGGCAGTGAAGGAAGGTTAGACACGTAGTTCACTTGAAGAATTTAGCTAAGGGTCTTTCGGTGGGAGTTTTTTTTATTTTTTTTATTTTTAATTTAACTTAACACTGAACAGTCGTATTCTTTTTTTTTTTTTTTTTTTTTTTTTTGTGAATTTTATTGTTATGAGGTTTTAACAAGAAGGAATTAGGTGCTATGGTTTCCTAAAATTTATTAAGCGGATTGGACTGTCTTTTGTGTTTTCTTTTTCTATATAATAAAAAGAAAAATGTTGGACACGGATTTGGGTAGGAAACAATTTTAATTTGTTGTGAATTCTGAGTCCCCACAGTTGCCAATGGGAATCTCCGCCTCCCAATATATTATTCTTTGTGTCACATTATTATACTCCCTCCGTCCCGTAATATAAGTCATTTTTGGCTATTTCACACAGTTTAAGAAACGTAATAAATGAGTTAGTTTTTAATATTTCATCTGCAAAATATTGTATTGTTTTTCTGATCGATTACTAATATTACATTGTTTAGTAGTAAAGTGAAAAACAATTCATTGTTTTGTGAGAAAGACTTATATTTTGGGACACCACTAAAAAACTAAAATGACTTATATTACGGGACGGAAGGAGTATGTTTTAATAGTTATTATTAATTAAAGAATATTTTATCAATAAAGGATTTCCATGTATTTTTACCATTTGTATGTTTTGAACACATCTAAATTATATTAATTCCATTATTATTATTATTATAAGTTACGTTATATAAGTCAGCATATATAGATTGCGTTTTGATAACTCCCTAGCTCATACATTTACGTGCAATATCTCAAATGATAGAACATGATATGCTCTGGCCCTATTTTTTAAAGGACCCAATAAATGCTGCCTTCATTTTTTCATCAGTCTGTGGGGTTTATGATTATTCCAAGTTGAGGGGCTTGGATGTAGGCATATCACACATGGGACCTCGATCCCCGCCGGTGCAAGGTGTGCACTGATTCTCCCGACGGCGGTGCGTTGAAGCGGTGTCGTTTGATCCAAACGACGCCGCCTCACGATCTTATGTAAAAATAAAAATAAAATAAAAAAAAACAGTCAAAACGACATCGTTTCGGATCGAAACGACACCGTTTCGTGCACTGTCGGGGCAGCCGTGCAAGCTTGCACCATTGGGGATCTTTTCCCATCACACATGACAACAACTAGTGAACATTACATTATGCACCAAGAAACAAAGGAGAAAAGTCTTGGTAGACATTTTAATATTCCTAAAAAAAAAAAAGACACAATTCTTAGATACTATATCCGTCTAAAAATATAAGTCCATTAGTACTGTTAATGGAATTTAAATAAAAAAAAATTTAAGTTGGTTATATGCCAATAATTTTAATAATAAAACTTTAAACTAACATTTGAGTGTTATTAATGTAATAATCGTAAATTAGTGAAAAATGAGTAAATATATAATAAATGAGAGGTCTAATGAAAATAATAATAAATGTTTCATTGCTATTCAAATTGAAATTGTATTATAGGATAAAACCAAAAATATAAATTGACTTATATTTTTGGATAAATATAGTACTTTAGACAAATTTTACTTGTATAAAAATTGTATCAAATGGTATAAATTACAGATCTCGGTTCTGGTATCTCACATACGATAAAAATATATTATGTGAAAAAATTATAGATGAAATGTTAGAATGTACGTCAATTGATATATCATATTCTTACAATGTTGGTTGCTACATAAAATATTTCAGCAAAATTATTTACTTCTTGACCTCCCAATTAAGGAATACAAAAGTTAATTAGCCACATTATTTTAATTGCATTCTCTTTAGCTATACACATTAATTAAATCTGTACTTTATCATTATTATGAATCAAATTTTAAATTGGTATAATGATGAGTAATAATACAACATGATACAATGTAATGATAAATAAACAAATATAATGATAATTATCTACTAGAATATAAGGGAAGTCTGTAATTGGTACGTATGCAATCATCAAACTTCATATAAAATTCTCCTTGGCGTTACACCAAACGAGAACTAATTAAACGTGCAAATTAAGCAAAGAAAATAAATTGCTGAAAAAATAAAAATAAAAAAATTATTACCTTGCTCGGAATCCTCCTGTTATAGAACACAGAACTTTCATCGTCATAAGGCAGCGATTGATTATAAGAAGGATTTGCATGAACATAAATTGTGTAAAGTCCATTATGCCCTTTGAAGAACAATTCCCATAATGGAGATAACGGCAAAGCACCTTTCGTCAAGAACATGAAAGCGACCTTTGGCACTCTCTTGAATGGGAACTCTTGAATTTTAGGGGCCATTGAAGCTCTCCATAATAACTCTTTATCACTCATGTTATGCATAATGCTCGGCGGCTTTATGTATTCCTTAAGGCTAGATCTTTCCGGCACCGGCGGCGGAGGTGGCGGTGGAAGTAATTGGGGATGAATTGAAACAGAGATGGAGCTATCATTAAGTTTCAAGTTAAGAAAAATAATGTTGTAATGATAAAAAAGACAGTAGGATATTGTTAAACAAATTCCAAGGCTAAGAAACGTATAGAAAAGTAATTGGAAGGGTGGATTAAAGATTCTTGGAAATAAAATTGCTGTGTTTATATTTTGCTCCTTCATGATCAGCACAGAACACTCTGGAAAAAAGAAAAGAAATAGTAATTGAATCTTAAAGCAGTTAGAAATTAAGATTTTGAAGAAAAATAGGATTCAGGAGAAAGAGATAAACTTTTTTTGAAAAAAAAATAAAAAATTAAAAAAATCATGAGAAAGAGAGACGGCCGGGTGCAGACTATTATATTAAGAACAAAAAGAAAAAGATATTGAGCATATGTAGAAAGAGAGACGGGCGTAATACTTTTCCATGTTTAGGAAGGAAACACAGCAACTCTTTCTCAAAACAGAACAGGGAAAGGAAAACAAAACACGGTTCAAAAAAACACAAAAATGTAAAATAAAAGAACTTGGTCAGGGGAGTTGAATCCGAAGGAGGACTTAGTTCGACAAGTGTTCAACAAAAATTCAACTCACTTAAATCGTTTGAAAATCAAATCATGTTAAATAAATTATTGATTCTTTGTTGATAGTGATTAACTACGATTTCAATTAATTAATTGTGTTTACAATTCATATTTTATTAGGGTAAAAATGTTCAAAACGATACATATTAGACTTAATTAGATAAATAGGACATTAAAGATTCTTATTTATTTATAAAGACATAATATTGTTACATGGACTAATATACCCTCCATTAAAGAATAGTAAACAGACGCTCAAATTTTTGGAACAATAAAGCAGGCACTTCATTGCTGTGTGTCTTCTTTTTTTTTTTTTTTTTTTTTTTTTTTTTTTTTAATTTTATTTTATTCGTTGCTGTGTGTCTTCCTCTTTATTTTTCTTTTCTTTTCTTCTTTTTAATTATTATTTTTCATTTTATGGATGCTAAAAAGGTTTATTTTTTTTCTGGATGCTAAAAAGTTTTTTTTTTTCTGGTGACCACCGCGATGAATTGATCACTCCGATGGAACGACCACCTCCGGAAGTGACACGCGATGACGCAGAGACGCGCCATTGACCACCGCGCGATCAAATGACCACCCCGATGCAACGACCACCGCGATGCTGTGTCCACCCCCGATGCATTGACCACCTCGATGCAGAGACACCGCGATGAAGTGACACCGCGATGCAGAGACGCCGCAATGAAATGACACCGTATTGCAGAGACGCCGCGATGAAGTGACACCGCCACCGTATTGTAGAGACGCCGTGATGACGTGACACCGAGATGAAATGACACCGCGACAAAGTGACACCGCGATGTAGAGACGCCACGATGCAGTGACCACCCCTGATGCAGAGACACCGCGATGCAGAGACGCCGCGATGCAGTGACCACCCGCGATGCAGAGACACCGCGATGCATTGACCACCCCCGATGCAGAGACACCGCGATGCATTGACCACCCCCGATACAGAGACGCCTGCAGAGACACCTCGATGCAGAGACACCTCCGATGCAGTGACCATCGCGATGCATTGACCACCGCGATGCATTGACCACCGATGCAGTGACACCCCTGAGGCAGAGACGCCGCGATGCAGAGACGCCTCGATGAAGTGACACCGGGATACATTGACCACCCCAGATCCATTGACCACCGCGATACAATGGCCACCCCCGATGCAGTGACACCCCTGAGGCAGAGACACCGCTGCAGAGACGCCTCGATGAAGTGACACCGCGATGCATTGACCACCCCAGATCCATTGACCACCGCGATGTAGTGGCCGCCCCCGATGCAGAGACACCGCGATGCAGTGACCACCTCCGATGCAGAGACACCGCGATGCAATGACCACCCCGATGCAGTGGCCACCCCGATACAGTGACCACCCCCGATACAGAGACGCCGCGATGCAGAGACACCTCGATGCAGAGACGCGCCTAATCTGATGACCATCGCGATGCATTGACCACCCCGATCTGAGAGACGCCATGACGCGATGACCACCCCGATCAGACACCGCGATGCGAGAGATGCCGTGACGCGATGACCACCCCGATCTGAGAGAGGCTGCGCAGAGACGCTGCGATGCAGAGACACCTCCAATGCAGTGACCATCGCGATGCATTGACCACGGCAATGCATTGACCACCGCGATGCAGTGACACCCTTGAGGTAGAGACGCCTCGATGAAGTGACACCGCGATGCATTGACCACCCCAGATCCATTGACCACCACAATGCAATGGCCACCCCCGATGCAGAGACACCGCGATGCAGTGGCCACCTCCGATGCAGAGACACCGCGATGCAGTGGCCACCCCGATGCAGTGACCACCCTCGATACAGAGACGCCGCGATGTAGAGACACCTCCAATGCAGTGACCATCGCAATGCATTGACCACTGTGATGCATTAACCACCCTCAATCTATTTACCACCGCGATGCAGTGGCCACCCCAATGCAGAGACACCGCGATGTAGTGACCACCCCCGATGCAGAGACACCGCGATGAAGTGACGCCGCGATGCAGAGACACCGCGATGAAGATTGGGCAATTGAATCCAAACAGGAACCTCAGAGTTGGTATCCATACTAGAATAAAAAAAAACTCAGGCATCCTTTTAAGCAAAAGAGACCCGTGATATCAACATTTTATGCAGTGACATCGGCAATCATATATGCAGTGATATCAACATTTATGTAGTGACATCGGCAATCATATATGCGTTACATCAACAATTTATGCAGTGACATCGGCAATCAAATATGCAATAACATCAACATTTTATGTAGTGACATCGGCAATCATATATGCATGAGATCAACAATTTATGCAGTGACATCGAAAATCAAATATGTAGTGACATCAACATTTTAATTCCACACCCAGGTGGTAAATTTACTCAAAATTCAAGCCTTTTCAGTTGGATCCATTTAACGGCAGCAACTCTATGCCTAAGGTCAGTGAGTTTCCTTCGTTACCATTAATTATGTATATTTTTCTTTCAAATTTTCTTGGTTTTTCCTGTAGATCTCCATGAGAGAGAATCTTTCATCTATGTCACCAGGTGAAATTTAATGTACATGTACAATGACATTACGATGCAGTGACATGTGAAGATGAAGTGACATTTGAATTAGGGTTGTAAGTGAGTCGAGCTACTTGTGAGCTACTCGTACTCGGCTCGCAAGAGATTTTGACTCGATTCAATTTTTTTGAGTTCAAGCTCGAGTCGATCTACTCGAATAATTAACCGAGCCGATCTCGAGTTTTAAAATATAGTAATCGAGTACCTCGCGAGCTAATCGAGCTTCATTAAATAATCATTTAAATAAATATATTTATTAAGTTTATTATAAAATATTGTTTATTATAATTCAAAAAGTATTATTTGAGTCGAGCTCGATCTTGTTATATTTTATTAAAAACTATATGAATTCTAAAGAAATAATCGAGCATACGAGCCGAGTCAAGTACTTAGCAAGTCGAGTTCGATCTTGTCTTTTTATGGCTCGATCGAGCCCAAACTTTTTTAGTCGAGTCAAGCCCTATGGAGTATCGACTCGACTAAAGCTCGATTACACCCCTAATTTGAATGACATTACACTTATTTTACAAAGTTACCGAATTTGTGTATTAAATTGTATATGCAATGACATCAATGCCACTGCATCAATTCTCGATTGTAAATGTAGTGACATCAATGTCACTTTGCATCAATTCTCAAATGATAAATTTCGGATGTTAAAAACATGAGCATAATTATTCAAACAAGGGGTAAATGGGTAAACAATGCAAAACAAAGGGGTTTTTTTTTCGAAACAAAAACTTTCAATTAATGGATAACAAAGCAGTCACTTCATAAACATTTAAAGAGAGATTTCTGGTGATTTGGTCTTACTCCTGCTCGCATATTTTGGTCCACTAAATATTGCAAGTTTAGCAAAAATGAAGGGCTCGGTTCTATTTCTCCCATCGTTTTAATTCCAACATTTGTTCCACCGGAAGGGTTTCAAAACACCATACACTCATCGTTGTTAGGAAATTTGCTTTTTCTTTACTCTTTAGAATTAACAAAGAACATAAAGTATGCATACATTCGATCGTATTGAGTTAAAATGTTTACATTTATCAGTTCCCTCCGCGCATCCTGAAGCTCATTGTTCAACTCCGTCACTCCATCTATTTCTTCATTCCTTTCTTCCAACTCTTGAGACAACTGTGGGATCGCGTCTTTAACTTCGTGAGCTTTCGACTGCAACAAATATATTTTTCCATCTTAGGAAATTAAAGGGAAAGTACAGAAAATTTGACTGATGCAATGCTGTAGAATTCAACATGAGGCAAATCATTATATATGTTACTTCAATATGGGGATATGATGCCCTACAAACACTATTTTTATAGCAAAAGATGAGCAGAATCAAAATTCAAGAGGGAATTGCTAAATTAATGGCATATGAGTTCGGTAAAAGCAAGATCATGTAGCATTAATAAACTTGTATTTATACCTTGCCCTGTTTCTTTAGCGTTTAAAAAAAATCACGTCCAGAAAAGAAAAAAAAACTGTGAACACCATTGTAGTGACATCAAAATTTTATACAGTGACATCGATAATCATATATGCAGTAGCATCAACGTTTTATGCAGTGACCCGCCTCCCCAGTAACTCCTGGGCCTTCTTTTCAGCCTTCCTCTTCACATATTTTGTTCTGCATAAAATAACGAGCAAAACTCACTTTGCTACAAAAATAAAAACACAAGTAAACTGTACTTCTTTCATCATACAAACAATAACAATAATAATAATAATCAGAGAGATTAAAAAGAAAACACCCAAAATTTATTAGATCATTTTCTAATGACACATCATAGTAATAAACACAGTAGACCGACAAAGCCATGAAACCGGGTTCCATTGGTGTGTACATCTTGAGCAGAATTTGGAAGAAAAAAAATTAATCGAAAATAACAGGGATGAGAGGAAAATCAGAGCACAATTACAAGAATATGGTAAGGTTGGTGATGCAAATGTATTTTACTGGTTTCAAAACAGGAAATCAAGAACTAAACACATGCAACGTCAACTCCAAAACACCAAATCATCATAATATTTCATCCACAATATCGATTCCATCGTCTTCGTCCGAGAAATCGTCTTCTAATAATTCATCAGAAATGTTCTTCTCTCCAATAAATCAATCATAATCCCAGCTTTGTCCATCGAATTCTCCAACTGCATCAGTAAACAACCAAACCTTCTTTTTTACTAACAATAATGATGCAATTTGTACTGTTCCTTTCTCTTTCCCTGCTGCAATGCAACAACAAGGAGGATTTGTGGCTGTAGGCAAAACAGTGATAATGCTATCTGTTGGACTTATTTTTTAGTTTTGATGATGAGTGCCAGACTAGCTGTTATAGTGCAAAGGCAAAAAGATGTCTAGATCAAATGTATAGGTTTATTAGAGTTTGATTCATAAATATGTTTGATCAAACAAGCACTGTAATGGTCAGCTGAGCTTTTTCAGTAGACTAGTCAATATCAGTAGGGTTGATAGGTCAGTAGACTAGTCAGGAACTCTGGCCAAGACTCGAAGACCGGAAATTTGAGGCTCAAACTTCGATTCTGAAGGCTAAGGGATCAAACTTAGTAATTAAAGTCAAGGATATGGAATCAGAATTTAGGCAAGTCTGTGATGACCTAAACTGATTACATATACCTTGTGTACAAGGTCTAAGTTCCATAAGTTGAATGATGTTTGGAACTTGGTTATATTCAAAAAGGTGTAATCTAACTTCACAAATAAAAGTTAGATAAAAGAAGTCAGCTGCATTGTATTTTATACACAGCAAATTGGAGTTCAGCAGACTGACATGTATCATAGCAGACTGATGAACCTGCTGATGAAATACCTCGGGTAATTCAAGATTACATTGGAAGATTACATTGAAAATGACACCAACTACCCTCGACTTATCAAACAAATCAAAGTGAGATTAAACAGACGTTGGGATGATTGATTATTATCCAATGGATACAAGTCAAAAGGTGGAATGATGATCAGATTGTCAAAAAGGATTCGATAAATGTCGATCATATGAATAGTGACAGAATGCAAATCAGATGGGACAAAAACAAGGAACGGTTACATTTGAATTTCAAACACAAGTCACATGTTCTCCTACCTATAAATAGAGGACTTTCAACTCAGAAACATGATGATGAATTTTGATAAACTTTGAAGAGATATTATTCTGAGCTGAAAAATACCCTGCTGAACTTACTGAACTTAAAGCTACTGATCTAGAGAAATTCTTCAAGTGTATTCTACATTCAAGCTACATCAAGCATACACACTTGAAGATCGCAAGTCTTGATTATATCATCATAATCAAGTCTCTTTGAATTGAATCATTTACTTGATTCAATCTTTATTTTATAAAGAACCTGCTGAAGACAGTGAAGCACTTTGGTGTGAAAGACTGTTGTTTGTGGTTGAGCTGGTGAAGAGGCAATCCTACCCTTCAAGGACCAAGTGGAAGACTCGGGAGCAAGCAATCCTACCTGCTCCTGGCCAGATTTGAGAAGCCATAGTTATTGGTGAAGGACAAGCAACTTAGGAATCTTTGTAACAACTACATCAAAGATCTCTAGTGAATTTCCTCCAACATCACAGAGAAGAGTGGGTGATTGAGATTACACCACCTGGAACCACTATAAAATCGCCTACTTACTTTCAAAGATTTACTTTCTACACTTAGTTTATTTTACACATCAACCTCATTGAATCTAGCAACTAAAATCACACACTTGCACTCATGAGTATCTAATACTTAGTATCATATTTAACAACAAGTATTAAGGCTTAATTTTGATATAATTCATTTGCACAAATTCAGCAAACTCAACTGTCATGAGACTCATCGGTTATCAAAGAGTTATCGAAGTCTCAAAGCAGACTCTCAAGTATCGCAGTGTCTTTGAAGTTGCTGCAATTTGTTAACCAAAGTTTTAAGTGTTAAGTTTATTCACCCCCTCTAAACTTAACCAAAGCCTTTTCAAAGGACCAACAATTGGTATCGGAGCAAAGGCTTCGCTCAAGAAATCCTACTTGTTGTGCTTGTGAAAATTCTTTGAAACTTTCTTTCAAGTTACTGATTTTCAAAACTTGCATCATGGATAACACACAGTATGCTAGAACTATGCTGATGTGTTCTCTAGATTAATTTGATGAGTATAAATGTCGAATGCATGCTTATCTTGCCGCAACTCATGATAAGATGATGGGTGTACTAACTGATGGACCACTGGAGATTACCAAGGCAATAACAGTGGGTGATACAACTGAGTACATTCCTAAACCAAAAAGAGAATGGAATGCAGAAGACAAAAAAAGAGCAAACCTCAACAACATTGCTATTGATATCATTTATAGAACCTTGGATAGCAATAGGTACATGAAGGTTAAAGACTGCAAAACTGCAAAGGAACTTTGGGACAAGATAATTTGATCTGTGAAGGCACTGATGCAATAAAGAAGAATAAAATCAGTGTGGCCAGAAAGAGGTTCCAAAAGTTCAAGATGCTGCCAAATGAAACCATTGAGCAAATGGAATCAAGATTTAATGCAACCCTGGATGAACTTACCCTGCTAAGTGTAAGTTATTCAAAAGAAGAAATAAACACCAAAATCTTGGAGGCTCTACCGCAAAAGATGTTTGGAAAATGAAGGTGATCGCAATAGAAGAAATGAGAAAGTTGCATGAAGAAGACACCTTCAAGTTTTTTTTCAGATCTCAAGGCTTATGAATTTAGCAAAAGCTTGTACTGAGAGATCAAAAGGAAGAGCCAAAGACCATCTGCATTGGTCGCTTCACATCAAGAAGAAACATCAGGAGGACAAGATGATCTGCTGGATGAGATGAGCAGATTGCCCTACCGAGCAAGAAAATCGGGATGATGAAGACTGAAAGGCCCTTCAAGAAATTTCACTAAGAGGCCTACTTGAAAGAAAGAAAGAAGAATCAAAGAAAGACAATGACTATCTCGTGCTTTAATTGCAAGAAACCAGGACACTTCAAACTCGATCGTCCCGGAAGTTAAAACAAAGTAAGGAACTCGATTATCTTTGCTTCAACCGCAAGAAGCACGGACACTTTAGACTGATTGTCCGGACTCATCAAGACCAAGAGTCAACAAAGAAGATATGGCAAGAAGGCTATGGTTTTGAAGATGAATCAGGGTATGAAGTGGAATCGAAAAAAGAAATGAATCGGATGACACAAAGCATTGGTTCTTTGAGATGGAAGATTATGCTTTGATGGCTAATATGGATGAAATCAAGAGGTATACACATCTGTATCTATAAACACTCCTGCTGGAAGTGATTGTGAATCAACATGTGGTTCAAATCCTAGAAATTCTGACAACAATGAGACTTTGGATGCCATCCTTAATCAATCGAGGATAATACAATCTGGTTATGAGATTGTGAAGGAAAAAAGAAGCTCTTGAATTGGAAGTTGGAAGATTGAAAGCTAAATTAAGGGTTCTCAAAGGTAAAGGAAAAGATGTTGGACATGAGAATCAAGATAAGCCTCTTGATCATTCAAGAGCTCTCTGAATCTATTTGAACCATCTTGTTCCTCCGCCGCATACAAATCTGGAAAGCCTTATGGTGATAGAACAGGCTTGGATTTGGAACTCAACAATCCAAAAAGAGTGGATCCAGTAAAGTTCTCGAACCTAGTACTGAATTGGTCCTAAGTTTGTACCTGCATAAAATCCAACTCAAGTAAGGTTCTTTGAGGCAAAGAAACCTCATCGAAAACACTTCAGGAAGCTAAATCGGAAGTCAAAGAAGTCAACACTCCTAACAAAAGAATGAATCCAAAAATAGGATGTTGTGCCTTCTAAGCTCTGGCCGATAGCAGCACTGGCCGCCAAGTCTCTTTGGACCACGAAGGGTAAGAAGCAGAAATATTCCAAGGATAAGAATCCTAAACCCAAAAATATTAATCATTTAAGGGATACTTATCTCAGGGGGAAAGGTAGACTGTTCCCTATTAATGATGATTGGAATACTCCTGTACCTACTGTTAGAAACAACAAGTATAACCATGCTGCTAGGGTAAAACCTAAGCAATGGAATCAAAACAAACGACTCAAAGAGAGGACTTATAAAAGGCCTCAAAGCAGGACCTCAAGCAGACTCCATATTACAGTACATTCCTAACAGACAAACAAACAAATGGTTATACTAATGCTTTTAACAACAAAAGTCACTTCAAACAGCATTATAAACCAAAAGGCCGTAAAACATATGTGAATCCTACACAACCTAATGTTAGAACCTATGGATGTGTGGAATACATGTATGAACCAAAGTATGACACTTTTAGAGAAGACCTTATGGAAACTTACCAAAAGTCATGCTTACCATCGACCACTATGGACCCAAACAGGTTTGGGTACCTAAAATGCATTAACTTTGTTTTGTAGGGTGTCCGTACTTTGACAAAGTGGATGTTCCACACATGACAAAGAATAAGCAATATTTAACAAACTTTGTGGCAAAAGATGGTCCAAGGGTGAATTTTGGCAACAAGAATACACCTGGATATACAAGAGGATATGTCACACTTGTGAGAAATGGACTTACAATAAAAATGTTGCATATGTGGAAGGATGGACTACAACTTGCCGAGTTAATCTGGACAATTCACGTGACATGGGATACAAAGTCACTTTTGACAAAAACAATTGTATTGTCATTAGTGAAAGAGGTGATCAAGTTGTACTTGCTGGTAGAAGACAACAAAACATGTATGTTGTGGATTGGTCTACTGCAGTTCCAGAAACCTGCCTGATTGTGCATACCAAGTCTGAACTCAATTGGTTTTGGCACAAGAAGTTGAATCATTTAAACTTTGATGATATCAATCAGTTGGTGAAGAAGAAGCTGGTGATTGGTTTACCTGAGATCACATTCAAGAAGGATGCTATATGTGATGCATGTCAGCAGGGGTAAACAGATAAAGTCAAGCTTCAAGTCAAAACCAAACAATCAACTAATAGAGTGTTGGAGCTGATGCATATGGATCTATTTGGACCAATAACTCCAACAAGTGTAACAGGAAAGAAGTACACCTTAGTGGTTGTGGATGATTATTCAAGATACACTTGGGTGGTTTTTATGAACAAGAAAAGTGAAACACTCCAAAGCATGCCTAATCTTTTGAAGAGATTACAAAATGAGAAAAGTTTAACAGTAATAAAAATAAGATCAGATCAGGGTACTGAATTTCTCAACAAAGTAATAAGAGAATCATGAAGCAGAATGGTGTACTACATCAACTTGTCATTCTTTGGTACACCTCGGCAAAATGGGGTTCTTTGAAAGAAGAAACAGGACTTTAAAGGAAGCAGAAAGACAATGATATGTGAAGCTTTTCTACCTGAAAGATATTGAAAACAAGCAATCAATACAAAGATGTTATACACAAAGCAGAACATCAAGAAACAAGAAGTCTGAAGACACCTTATGAGGTTTGGAATGGAAGGAAACCTAACATATCCTATTTCCATCCATTTGGAAGCAAGTGTTTCATCCTAAATCACAAAGTTCATTTGAAAACATTCCAACCAAAATCAGATGAAGGAATTTTCTTGGGATATTCTTCAGTCAGCAAGGCATTCAGGGTACTGAACAAGAGGTCACTGAAATATGAAGAAACAATCCATGTTGTGTTTGATGAACCTAAGTTTACTGGTATGGAAGATGAAGATTGTGAACTCTACCGAGAATCAACAAGTCACCGATCCAGATTGTGTTGAAGTTTTGGAAAGATTCAATTACTTAAAAGTTTTCGAGCATCGCCCTGCTTTGAACACCCTGTTGGTAATGTTATCGATGCAACAATCGAGTAGCAGTTCAAGGATCTCTTGAACCCCTCGTAGAAGAAGCTACAGCAGAGACCTATCAAGATGAGGTTCACGATAATCAAAATAACTAGAATCCATAATGGTTAAGGAATCACCCTCTTTGAACAAGTTATTGGCAATGTACACAGACAAGGTGTGAGGACTAAGACAACTGGAAGCTATGTTTACTTGTTTTCTATCTCAAATGGAACCTAAAGTTGTTGAAGAAGCAATTTCAGATCCAGATTGGATAATTGCTATGCAAGAAGAATTAAATGAATTTGAAAGAAATCAAGTTTGGACACTAGTTGAAAGACCAAGTCATGCAAATATCATTGGTACTAAATGGGTATACAGAAATAAACTTGATGAATCTGGTACCATTGTAAGGAATAAGGCCAGACTAGTTGCAAAAGGCTATTCTCAAGCAGAAGGAATAGATTTTGATGAAACTTATGCACCTGTTGCAAGATTGGAAGCTATCAGATTATTCTTGGCACATGCTGCATATAAGAACTTCAAAGTATATCAAATGGATGTCAAAAGTGCATTTTTGAATGGCATTCTAGAGGAGGAAGTGTATGTACAGCAACCTCCTGGATTTGAAGTTAAAGATCAAGAAGATAAAGTGTATAGACTCAACAAAGCACTTTATGGATTGAAACAAGCACCAAGAGCATGGTATGAGACTCTATCTCAATTCTTGGTGGATAATGGTTTTACAAAAGGCACCATTGACAAGACACTTTTCAGAATCAGTGAAGGGGACAACACCCTGCTGGTACAGATCTATGTTGATGACATAATCTTTGGTTCTGAAAATGATTTACTTTGTGAAAAGTTTGCAAATCTAATGAAGAGCAAACTCCAAATGAGTATGATGGGAGAAATGAATTACTTCTTGGGATTGCAAGTTAAACAAATTAAAGATGGAATCTTCATTCATCAAACCAAGTATACCAAAGAGTTGTTGAAGAAGTTTGGTATGGAAAATAGCACTAAAAATTCAACTCCTATGAGTACAAATATCAGATTGGATGAAGATAAAGAAGGCAAAGATGTTGATCAGACCTTATACTGAAGGATGATAGGCAATCTCAGACTCCATCGCCAAAGAGACTGATATATCCTTTCTTTGTAGGTGTTTGTGCAAGATTTCAATCTAAACCTAAAGAAAGTCATTTAGAGTGCGATCAAAAGAGTTCTCAAGTACCTAAAAGAGACTTTGGGAGTAGGGATATGGTATTCCAAGGATGGAAGCTTCAAAGTTATATCCTACTCAGATTCGATTATCTTTGGATGCAAAATTGATAGAAAAAGCACCTCAGAAACACAATCGGTTAATGGGAAATAGACTGGTCTCTGGTTTAGCAAGAAACAGAATTCTATATCAACTTCCACTGCTGAGGCTGAGTATATAGCTGCTGGAAGTTTCTGTGCACAAGTATTATGGCTAAGACAACAATTAAGGGATTATGGAATTGAAGAAAAGGAAATTCCAATTATGTGTGACAACACAAGTGCAATTGCAATCACAGAAAATCCTGTTTTGCATTCAAGAACCAAGCATATTGATGTGAGACATCATTTTATAAGAGATCATGTTGAAAAGAAAGATGTGGTGGTTCTATACATCCTACTGAAGATCAACTTGCTGATATCTTCACTAAACCACTTGACAAATGAAAGATTTGCTAAACTAAGGACTGAACTTGGAATTATCAAAGTTGGATCGATAATCAAGATTGTAATCGAATTCACCAAGGGATTAGTCTTTGCTATGTTGGGTGAGCTCACTTAGCAGACTAGTCATTGGTATCAACAACTCCATGTACTTATGTTTGGACAATTGAGCAAATGAGGTTGCCAAGGGATTGGTCTTTGTCATTTTGGGTGAGCTCACTTGATGATCGATCATCATTGGTATTAAACTTCATATTGTATTATCAATTGAACAAAATTAGAAGAAATCAAGGATCATCGAGTCACTTTGTGTGACTGCTTTGAAGCTTGATGTCACGACCAGATCGCCGAGCCCACCCTGCTGAGGACTACCCTGCTGAATGGAATGTTACATAGTCAAAGCTTTTAAAGTCAAAAAGCAGATTGGCGGGATATTTATTTTATCCTTTATAACCGCAGTTAACACTATCCAACGGTTACAAACGTTATGGAAGAGTAATGGGCCACGTGTCAAGACTGCATTTATTCAGATTAATCGTGGTCAGCATCAATGTACGTGCAATGACAGTTGCAACCACTCACTGTCTATATATTCAGACTGTTACACAGCAGATTCTCTACTTGCAAAATCTGCTTTATCACTGCGAATTTTACACTGTGTGAACACAGATTTGAGAAACCATCTTCTTCATCTTATTTTCTCATAACAATGGCCGAAAAGATTGATGTTCAGATCGAATCAAGCCAAAGTGTTAGAGGCTATGTTGTTGATGCAAACCAAACAGAGCTGGCCATCAACATTGGTCGAAGAATAAGAAGGTTTGCTGGCTTGGAAAACAAACTCAGTATAAGATTGGAAACAATCTCGTATACAAATGTTGTGGATTTCTGGAAACACATGGTTGTGGAAGAAGGAAGCGTAGCATTCAAAACAACTGTGAATGCTGAGGAGATTGAAGTTTCCCAGTCATCGAGGGAAGTTTTTGGTTTTGAAGAAATGGTGGATGGTCCAAGAAATCCTCAAGCAAATGGGATTGGACAAGATGGCGTTTGTTGATCAAATCAAAACAAATGAAGCCACCAAACTGCTCTGCATCAATCGCAGACATATTGGCAATGAGTACAACCTGCTGAGCAAACTCATTGCAAAGAACATACTAGGACTAGTTGGAAGTATGGATACTCTATCAGGACCCAAGATAGAGCTGATGATAATCATTTGCAGGAGCATGAAGTTTGATTGGGCTGGCTATTTCATTCATTACATGAAGAAGGTAGCCAAGGAAGAAAAAGAGGGAAATAGGAAATCCAAGGCCCTGCCCTTAGGATTAATGGTTCAGATCCTGCTGAATCATTTGGAGGTTCCTGACATAGAACCTGAGAAGATAAATCAGTCCAGATACAAGAAAGAGATTAATCATGCAATTCCTGGTCTGGATGATGATGAAGAGGTTGCTGGAGAAGCTGCTGATGATGGTAATGGTGGAGATGATGGTGATGCTGGTGGTGAGCAGGTCAAGCAAACTAAAAAGAAACCTGTTAAACCTGCTGCACCAAAGAAAGCTGCTGAGAAAAGAAAGGGTGCAGAAACAAGGAAGATAACTGAAGTATTAAAGCCTTCAAAAAGAACAAGGAAGCAAACAACATTGCATCAGCTGAGTCTCGCCGAGGTTCGATGGAGGTTACCGACCGCATTCTTCGTAAGAAAAACTGTTGTTGAAATCTTGAGGGAACAACAGAAAGAAGATAGTAGAAAGAGGAAGTCTATTGTGGTTGAAAAAGATGATGAGCCACTTTCCAAGAGGATGAAAGAAATCACCCACAAAAAGAAACATGGAAAGGGGAAAGAACTGAAAAACTTGGAGGCACAAAGAGTCCAAGAAGAAGCATCAGTAGAAGCGGAAGAAGAGGCTATTGAGGCTGAGCCCAAGACTATCATCAAGCCTGTGGAAGTTACTGACTCTTTACCTGAAGAAGTTGTTAAGTCTACTGAAGCTGGACAGGTTGTTGTTGAGCAATTTGTTGGAGATATACTGCATGATCATCGACTCTCGAGCCTCTTTGTAGTATCTCATCAAGACCCACAAGAAACCATCGAACTCGAACCTGCTGTGGTAGTTGAAGACTTGGTTGAAGACCCTGCAAGTGTTGCAAGAACTCGGGGGAAGAGCGTCTGCTTTGCTAACCCCGCCGATGAGCATGTAAGTCGTGGGAACCAAGTATTGTATGAGGATGGAAGTAGTAGGTACCAATACACAACCTCAAAGAACTCACCGACTTTGAGGCATCTGTTGAAGAAACTTTGAATCGCCTTGTTGGGACCTTTGGAGGCCAACAAGGTACTGGAAGAGCTCCCAAAGGATCATTCTTACCCTATGAAAACATGAGAAGAAGAGGAAAGAGGGGTATGTTGATCCAAAAATCCTGGTGGTGGTGATTACTTTCAATGGAAGTTTGGATTCTATAAGAAGCAAAAGCATTTGGGCCGAGCCTATGATGATTTTGAGGAATGGGCTTTTGAAAAGTTAAGAGTGGAGAACTTGGTTGGATCGGTTGATACCACCTTGCCGCAATCAAGGTCGATGGATTTGTTTGATGATCAGCAGAAAGAAGATGGTATCAAGTTCAGGATCCAAGAGGTGATGATGATGACTCTTCATCATCGATTCGATGATAATCACCCTCCGGTCCGGAGAGACCAGTGGGGATCGCTATGTTAATTGACCCTACCGTAAGGCGCTTCATCGCGTCTTTGGAGTGTTCATTGAGAGACAAAGAAATCTGGAGAGATGGATGAGGATCTACAGGATCTCACCATGGATGATCTAGAAGCAATAATCAATGATGGAGTCAATTTTAGTGCTAGTAGGCTAGCTGATGAACCAAATACATTCCATGTTGTAGAGCCTACTGCACAAACTGAAGCTCAGCAGAGTGCTGGTTTGGATGAAGAGAAGGCCACCGATCACAATGAACCCAAAGTGCCATTCAGAGGAATCAAATCAATATCAACACTGGATTGACACTCGAGGTCAGATTAACCAAAACAGCAAACTGCTTTGAGAGGATCAACGATTTGGAATCATTTCAACAAGAAAACATGGACATATTTCCGGATCAAGAGATTGTGGCATTTATTGCACTGATCCAAGAGTTGAAGAGGAGGTACAGTTCTTTGGGTCACAACAAAGACTGAACACAAAGTTGGAACAGGAGGTACAGTCGCTTGAGTCTCAAACAAAGACTGGACAAAGGTTGGAACAAACTTTGGGTTTGGAGGAAACCCTCATTGCTTTGAAGAGGTTGTTGTAGTGCAAAGCCTACTCTGAGACAAGACCACGGGAAGGAAGGATGGTCGCAGATTCGCAGTTAATATGGATGAGCAATTTACTGGACTATGACTTCAGTGATGAGGAGTTTCAAATGCCTGAAGAAGAAGAAGATGTTAATGTTGATCCCCAACAGGCATTTGTACCTATTTTTGAGGAACCTGCCATTGATCCTATTCTGGAGGAATATCAAGGACCTAACCCTGCTGGACTGGATAGGAGTTGGGCAATGGTTATGAGCAATCAGAGGCCACAATATAATGTGGAAGAGCCTCGCTTGATAAGATCTGGTGGAAGAATGACTGGAGGAGTGCCTGAGGAGGTCTTGCATGAGTGAGGACTGTAAGGAATGACATGCAACAGTTAAGGACTCAACTCGACAGACAGGAAGAGAGATTTGAAGAACTGATGAAAATGGTAAATGAAAGCAGATAATCTAGTAAGACAGCTTTGCTTCAAACTTCACATCTACTCAAAATGTCGTGGAATGATCCGATACTAGATGTGAGGGGCATCGGGGTTGGAAATACTGCAAAAGATAAGTTTCTGAAAGACCAATTTATTTCCATCCATCAGAAACTTGACAACCTTGTCGCTACACCGAGCCTCGCCGAACTCTCTTTGCCACAACAACTGGCCGTGCTCGATCCTAAATTTATCGAGAGGATAACCCTGCTGGATCAAACAATGCAAGAAAGGATCACAGCCATTGATACTAGGACTGAAATCATTGAAGGACAACTGAACAACCTAGTTATCACACAGGAAAGTGTGCATGGCCTGCTGTCCCGGTTTGTTGATGATGTCAATAAGGGGGAAGAGGCAACAGCAGAAGCAAAAGAAGCCGCTAAGAATTTTTGCAAAGAAGAGACGGGAAGTCGATACTAATGCTTTGCAGACAACCAAAGACTCGCGGATTTCCACTCACCGATGAGCTTCTCCAACAATACAAGAAGGTATACAACAATGAGATATAGACCCTATCATGACAAGGGATTTCATGAAGGTCTGAACTCATTTTTGGGACTTAAATTTTGGGAAGCAAGAGTCAGATCAATGAGGATCAAACACAGAGGTGGTAGAAGTGGCATTGGTATACCTACCACAAAGGCAAATGATTCAGTGAATGAATTTAAAGAAGTATATATGAGGTTAGGCTTCAGGGTAAGTCAAATATCCCTTACTCTACCTGAAGCATGGCATTGGTGGAAACAAGTAAATCCTCATATTGACTTCTCGATTGAGAATGATTGGATGAGAGATATGGTAAGAGAAATCAGAGAATACCAAGAACAAAATGAGAAAGCTAGAGAAGAAAGTGGAAAGAAGACAGAGATCAAAGATACTTAAATTGCATTATGTTTTTGCTGAATACAGACTGTAATATCTTTGAACACTTGATTATAATGAAAGATGACTATATTTGTTCTGTTTTTGTTTTATATCTTTTTGCTTTGCTGTTAGGTGAGGGTATTGGCATCATCACCAAAAATGGGGAAATTGTTGGACTTATTTTTTAGTTTTGATGATGAGTGCCAGACTAGCTGTTATAGTGCAAAGGCAAAAAGATGTCTAGATCAAATGTATAGGTTTATTAGAGTTTGATTCATAAATAGGTTTGATCAAACAAGCATCAGAATGGTCACCGAGCTTTTCAAGAGACTAGTCAATATCAGTAGGGTAGATAGGTCAGTAGACTAGTCAGGAACCTGCTGAAGACTGAAGACTGAAGGTTGAGGGCTCAAACTCAGTTACAGAAGGCTAAGGGATCAAACTTAGTAATTAAAGTCAAGGATATGGAATCAGAATTTAGGCAAGTCTGTGATGACCTAAACTGATTACATATACCTTGTGTACAAGGTCTAAGTTCCATAAGTTGAATGATGTTTGGAACTTGGTTATATTCAAAAAGGTGTAATCTAACTTCACAAATAAAAGTTAGATAAAAGAAGTCAGCTGCATTGTATTTTATACACAGCAAATTGGAGTTCAACAGACTGACATGTATCACAACAGATCGATGAACTCGCCGATGAAATACCTCGGGTAATTCAAGATTACACTGGAAGATTACATTGAAAATGACAACCAACTACCTCGACTTATCAAACAAATCAAGGGTGAGATTAAACAGACGTTGGGATGATTGATTATTATCCAATGGATACAAGTCAAAGGTGGGACAGATCGCGATCACAAAAGGAATTTCGACGATAAATGTCACCCTATGAATAGTGATGAATGCAAATCGATGGGACAAAACAAGGAACGGTTACATTTGAATTTCAAACACAAGTCACATGTTCTCCTACCTATAAATAGAGGACTTTCAACTCAGAAATATGATGATGAATTTTGATAAACTTTGAAGAGATATTATTCTGAGCTGAAAAACACCCTGTTGAACTTACTGAACTTAAAGCTACTGATCCAGAGAAATTCTTCAAGTGTATTCTACATTCAAGCTACATCAAGCATACACACTTGAAGACTGCAAGCTGCTGATTATATCATCCTAATCAAGTCTTTTTGAATCGAATCATTTACTTGATTCAATATTTATTTTATAAAGAACTCGTCAAGACAAGTGAAGCACTTTGGTGTGAAAGATCGTTGTTTGTGGTGGAGAAGTGGTGAAGAGGCAATCCTACCCTTCAAGGACCAAGTGGAAGACTCGGGAGCAAAGAATCCTACTTGTTCCTGGCCAGCTTGTGAAGCCATAGTTATTGGTGAAGGACAAGCAACTTAGGAATCTTTGTAACAACTACATCAAAGATCTTTAGTGAATTTCCTCCAACATCACAGAGAAGAGTGGATCGACAGATTACACCCACCGGAACCACTATAAAATCTCGGCCACTTACTTTCAAAGATTTACTTTCGCACTTAGTTTATTTTACACATCAACCTCATGAATCTAGCAACTAAAATCACACACTTGCACTCATGAGTATCTAATACTTAGTATCATATTTAACAAAAAGTATTAAGGCTTAATTTTGATATAATTCATTTGCACAAATTCAAAGAAACTCAACAATCATTAGACTAATGGTTATCAAGCAGTTATCAAGTCTCAGCAGACTCTCAAGTATCGCAGGTCGCTGAAGTTGCACTTGTTAACTCCAAAGTTTTAAGTGTTAAGTTTATTCACCCCCCCTCTAAACTTAACCAAAGCCTTTTCAAGGGACCAACACTATCCAATGTTCATAATAGCAAACCTGAAGCAGAATGAAGAAGCGAACTTTGAAGGACGATGAAGAAGCATATCTCGATTCGAACTATGAAGGACGAAAAAGATGCAAAACGAAGTCGGAGAATTGGAGGTGAACACCGATAGAGCGAGGTCTGAAGAAATACAATCAGAGAAAGAGAGAAATCACTTGCTAATAGTTCGATTGATTATATTTTGAACTGGATATTTGAGATCGGTAGCAGATTAGGATGGGGATAAGATTGGCAGCAATCCTCCAAGTCCAGCGGCGAGAATCCGCCATTGAAGCTCCAAGGAAATTGACAAAGAAGGGTACAAAAGGGTAATTTAGGCAAGTTAGGCAAAATGTGTCCTTATAAACAAATAAGATTTATGTGTGTCTTAAATGCCTATTAAGTGTTCAAAATAGTCCTTATAAACAAATATCCAAATTTTATTAAATGCGACTCAATTCGATTCGAGATTTTTGAGTCCGAACACGAGCCGAGCTACTCGATTATCTCGATCGAGTCGAGCTCGAATTAGAAAAATACGCATTCAAGTAGTTTGCATGCCAATCGAGCTTAACTTTATATTAAATTTTTTTGTAAGAGACCACACGTGTGGAGACACCATGTGGCTAAATCTGAACCACACAATTTTATTCTCAGATTAAAACTGTGTGGTTCGATCGTTTCACCCGCTACTTCACCTCAAATTCCCTCACCACACAAGTATTTTTCGAGAAAGATCCTACAATCCAGCTTTTAATACAAAATAAATAAACATGACACACAATTTGATTTTTTTGCAAAAGGAAAAAAAACCAGACGGACAAAAATACTCTTCTATCATTCACTGAAACATCACGCATTTGTCGCTCGAACGCTTCACCCATTTGATGCTCTCAAGTATGAACGCTTCATCTCCTTTTTGTTTTGTTTTTTTTAAAAGATTGGTTTTAAACAACCATTACTTTTGATTTAGAATTCCGATCAACAAAAAAAATTCACCAAAAATCATATTTTTTTTGCTCTTTATTTTGAGATCTCATACGATACCCTTCCAACGTAATTTTGAATCCGAAAAAATATTTGAATTAATCGGAACGTTTTTCTTATAAATGACCATAACTTTTGATTTAGAACACCGATAATCAAAATCCTTTCACCAAAGACCATATTTTTTTCTCTTCATTTTGATCTCATATGATACCCTTTCGACGTAGATTTTGAAATCCGAATTTAATCGCAGCTACATACAAGAATATAAAGAATAGTAACAAAGAACATAAGAATAAAGAATGAGATGTAGTCCGAGGTTCAATAGCATCACGTCTGATCTAAAACATTTAAATATAATACTAGTAGTTTCAGAATGCAAAAATATGGTTATAATGAGCATATATTACTTGTCTTTTGTATGGTACTTGTCTGATTTTAAAAAAAAAAGACATTATTGGAAACGGTCAACATTTGGAAAGTTTAGAGCAATAAATGGATCACTCATTCCATTGCTAAAAACACATAAATTTATGAGAACCAACTAACTAAGTAGCATGTAAATGCAACATATGGCTCTTAGAATGCGATGAACTTGAATTTTTCTTGTATACATATGATGAAACAATCTATCAAAAATGCTTGATATCGAATGAAACAATCTATCAAAAAATCATGGAGATGCAACTCCAGGAATCAAGAGAATAAAAGCTTACTAATATTGGATATAATCAAAAAGCCTATCGTGGGAACTAAAGTTGTTGAAGACCAAAGCAGTTTGTTTTACCATCTATGGACCTTTATCTTTCAAACACGCACCACAACAAACTTCATGAAAGATGTATACAGTTAGAAAATGCATTAAATAACAGCAGTTAAGCCTCATCAATAGGGCATCTCGGCTCCTCCATTTTTTAAAGACCGAAAAATACCGGCATTGCCTCACCATTTTGAATCAACAAACCTTCAATCATCTCAGGCCAAAACCACACCACAACAAAGAGTGGAATGCAAGGATGTTGGTCCCTTGAAAAGGCTTTAGTTAACTTTAGAGGGGGTGAATAAACTTAACACTTAAAACTTTGGAGTTAACAAATTCAGAACTTCAAAGAGCTCTCTTGATACTTGAGAGTCTGCTTTGAGACCTCAAGAACTTTCTTTGGTAAATGATGAGTTCATCTGACAGCCTCGCTTTGCTGAATTTGTGCAATGGAATAATATCAAAATTAAGCCTTGTTACTTGTTGTTAATTATGTTACTAAGTATTAGATACTCAAGAATGTATGTGTGTGATTTGATTGCTAGATTCAAAGAGTTGATATGGATAATGACTAAGTGCGAAAGTAAATGCAGTAAGTAAACAGAGAGATTTTTATAGTGGTTCCGGGTGATGTAATCTCGCACGCCCACTCTTCTCTCCTGTGATGTTGGAGGAAATTCACTAGTAATCTTTGAGTTATCTCGTTACAAAGAATCCTAGGTTGCTTGTCCTTCACCAATAACTAAGGCTTCACAAATCGAAAACTAGGAAGCAGTAGGATTGTCGCTCCCGAGTCTTCCACTGGTCCTGAAGGGTAGAATTGCCTCTTCACCACTCCACCACAAACCAACGATCTTTTCACACCCAACAGATGCTTCATGTCTTCAAGAGGTTCTTTATAAAATAAAGAATGAATCAAGTAAATGATTCGATTCAAAGACTTGATTAGGATGAAATAATCAAGACTTGCAGTCTTCAAGTGTGTATGCTTGATGCGGCTTAAACACGAATGCACTTGAAGAAAATAACTAGATCGCTGACCTTAAGCTCAAGAAGTTCAAGAGGTGTTTTTCAACTCAATGTTATCACTTGAAATTTATTCCCAAAATTCATCCTGTTCTTCTTGAGTTGAAAGTCCTCTATTTATAGGTAGGAATGCATGTGACTTGAATTTGAAATTCAAATGTGACCGTTCCTTGTATTTGTCCCATCCTCAGCTGCGATTCTCATCACTATTCATAGGATCGATCCATCGTCAGATTACTTTTGACAAAGGCGATCTGTCCACCCTTTGACTTGTATCCAATGGATAAAAATATGGATCATCCCAACGCCTTTTAATCTCAGCCTTTGATTTGCTTGATAAGTCGAGGTAGTTGGTCGTTCTTATCCATGTAACTTCCCAATAATCTTGAATTAATCGAGGCATATATCAAAGAGGTTCATTAGTCTCGTCAGAAACCAATCATCTTTGAATATCATATTTTTGTCTCAGAAATATAATGCAATTGATTCCTTTTATCCAACTTTTATTTGTGAAGTTAGATTACATCATTTTGAATATAACTAAGTTCCAAACATCATCCAACTTGTGGAACTTAGACCTTCTACACAAGGTATATGTAATCAATTTAGGTCATCACAGACTTGCCTAGATACTGATTCCATATCCTTGACATTAAATACTAAGTTTGATCCCTTAGCCTTCATTTCATCGAGTTTGAACCCTCGGCCTTGATCTTCGGTCTTGGCAAGAGTTTGCATCGATCCATCGACCTATCTACCTCATCGACTAGACCGGTCTCATTGATAAAGCGAACATGCCATTTTTACAAATGCTTGTTTGATCAAACCTATTTATGAATCAAACTCTAATAAACCTATACATTTTATCTAGACATCTTTTTTGCCTTTGCACTATAACATCTAGTATGGCACTCATCATCAAAACTAAGAAATAAGTCCAACAATTTCCTTCTTTTTGGTGATGATGCCACTACCTCACCTAATCAAAGAAAGCAAAAGATAAAACACAAACAGAACAAATTCAGTCAATTCTCATTAAAAATATTTGTTCACGATTATTACAACTAGATACAAAGAAAGATAAACAGGTGATAAGTAGTCGATCTATTGTCTCTTCTCTCTTTCTTGTCTAGCCTTCTCACTTGCTCTTGATAGGGCTCGATCTCTTCTATCATTTCAACCATCCATTCATTCTCAATAAGTGTAAAGTCAATATAAGAATTGACTTGTTTCCACCAATTCCATGCTTCAGTGCAGACAAGATTGATCTCGATTCACCTCAAGCCAAACTTCATATACTGACTCCTTAAATTCATTCAGTTGAATCATTTGCTTTTGTGATTGGCAAAGACCTTTTCACCTCTCGCTACTTCTTCCGCCTCTGGTATTTGCTCTAAGGCTTTAATCCTTGCCTCCCAAAACTTCAAACTCAAGAAGGAGTTAAGACCTTCATGAAATCCCATGTCACGATAGGGTCTCCTTCATTATGAAACTCTTTCTTGTAACTTGTGACAGAGATCATTCGTGAGTTGCAATCGCCAGTGCAAAGTTGCCTAAAAGCATTTGTATCATCACCATCTCTTTCGTGCAAAGAGTCTAGCGCCTCCTTTCTTTGTCGTGATTGATTGGCCCTCTTCCCCTTAGTGACATCATCAACAAAACGTGAGATGAGGCCATGAATAGCTTTCTCGTGATACTATCACTCTGTAATTGACCCGCCACTCGCTCAGCTTCTTCAAGTATCAAGTGAAGTAATCCTTGATTGCGTGGTCTCCTCCACTGTTGATCCTTTCGGTGAGTTTGGGATCGTGCATAGCAAGCAGTTGTTGTGCAAACAACAGCTCAAGCAAGTTTGGGAGCTTCAAACAAGCTTGTCAAGTTTTCATGTATAGAGACAAGTTGATCTTTTAGAAACTTGTCTTTGGTTTGTATTTCCAACTTTGATACCCTTGACATCTAGTATCAAATTATTCATTGCATTTTGAGTAGATGCAAAGTTTGAAGCAATCAGACGAGAGATTGTCTATTATCATTTACCATCTCAGATTCTTCAAATCTCTGTTTTGTCTGTCAATTGAGTTCTTAATCTGTTGCATGTTATTTCTTACGCTTAACTCATTGACAACTTCAATTGGCACTCCACTGGCCATTCTATCAGCCAAGAGATCCATCGTGAGCTCCTCAACTCTATATTGTGCTGTTGTCTGGCGATGACCATAGCTCTACTCATATCTCTCCCAAAGCAGGGGAGGTCCTTCTCAACCATTGCACCAAGAACATCTTCAAGGATAAGATCTTGTGTGTGTTCTTCAACAACTTCTTCTTCTCCAAAATTTGTAATTCTTCATCATTTGTAGTTATAGTCCAAAGAAATTTGCTCATCCTCATCACAATGTGATCTGCGACTATCCTTCCCTACAAAGTGGCCTTGACTCAAAGCAGCTCCACTACAAAGAGCCTCATCAAGAACAGGGGTTTCCTCCAAACCCAAATCAGTTCCAACCTTTGTCCAGTGTTGTTTGAGACTCGGCAGACTGCACCTCCTGTTTCAACCTTTGTCCAGTGTTTGTTTGTATCCCAAAGAACTGCACTCTCCTCTTCAACTTCCTGTGGATTGAATATATTGGTATTATCCACTTGGAAACCTTCAGCATGACCAATCTTGTGCAGGATGATGGCAGTTTTAGTCAGAGTGCCTTCAATGTCAAATCCGTCTTGATATTCAATTGACTCTTCAGAGCTGGCACTAGGTTCATTAAAATCAGCAACCTTTTCTCCATCTAAATCCTCACTCTGTCCAGCATCAGATTGTGCAGTAGGCTCTACAACATGGAATGTACTTGGTTCATCAGTCAGCCTACCAGTACTCAGAGTAATGCCTTCATTGATCAATGCCTCCAGATCATCCATGGTGAGATCCTGTAGATCCTCATCCATCTCTCCCGATCCGCGGCCTCACAGACTTACGATGTTAGTGGATGTTATGCTGATGAATCATGTGCCAAAGTGCAGCCCCACTTGATTCTCCCGGTCCAGAGGAAAGTCTCTCTACTATCTGATGATGAGGAAGAATCATCAGGACCATCTCTTGGATCTCTAAATTTGATACCCTCCTCCTTCTGTTGCTCATCAAATAAATCCATCAATCTTGATTGCAGCAAGGTTGTATCAATCAGATCCACCAAGTTTTCCACTCCCAGTTTGCCAAAAGCCCATTCTTCAAGATCTGTCATTGGTTCCGCAGCTGGCTTTTGTCTCTTATAGAAACCAAACTTCCATTGGAAATAATCACAAATTTGTGAAATTTGGGATCCACATACTCTTGCTTTTCTTGCTCCTTTTGCATGCCTTTCAAATGGCATGAAAGATCTCCTGAGCAAGCTCCAGAGCTTGTTGACCTCCAAAGGTTCCAACAAAGCGATCCATGGTTTCTTCTACAGATGTTTGAAAGTCAAAGAGTTCTTCGTGAATGTGCATTTGTACCTACTACTTCCATCCAGATCACACTTGGTTCCCCGACTTACATGCTCATCGGCAGGTTAGCATCAAACCGCTCTTCCCCCGAACTATTGCCAAATTTGCGTGGTCTTTAAACAAGTCTCCAATCACCTCTTCAACCACCACAAAGAGAGTTCAGTTGAGTGGTTTGTTGTGGTTCTTCAAAGGATACTACAAACAGCTCGTGGTCGAGAGATCGTGCTGAGATCCTCTACTGATTGCTCAAAAACAACCTGCTCAAAGATCGTGGACTTGATAACTTCTTCATTGGAGGAATCAATGATAACAAGCGGTGGAATGATAGTTAGAGGCTCAGCAACACCTCTTCTTCTTCCTCTTCTATCGATGCTTCTTCTTGGGCCCCCTCTGTGCCTCCAAATTTTTAACTCTTTCCCTTGCCATATTTCTTCTTTTGGCGTCTTCCTTCATCCTCTTGGATGGGGTTCATCATCATCATCTTTTCTAGTCAATTTTCTTTTTCTACTTGCTTCCTTCCACGTTGTTCTCTCAAAAATTTCACCAACAGCTTTTTTCTTGAAGCCACAAGCAGGTCAAGAACCTCCACTTGACCCTCAGACTCAAACGATGTCTTTGTTTCCTTTCTTGTTCTTTTGATTTCAGGACTTCTATAGTCTTTCTAACATCAAGACTCTTCTTCCTCTTTCCAAATAGCTTTTCTTTGGTGCAAAGAGGTTTGATGGAAATCTTCTTAGTTTTCGAACACCGCTCACCACCAAGATCACCATCATCTCCATCATCATTATCATCGCCAGCTTCTCCAAAGAATTTCTTCATCATCATCAAGTCCAGAATTGCATAATCAATCTCCTTCTTGTATCTAGATCGATTAATATCCACAGTGCTACATCAGAATTCCAAGATGATTCAACAGAGTCGGACCATTAATCCTAAAGGCGCGTGCCTTGGACTTCCTCTTCCCTAAACTCTCTTCCTTGGCCACTTTCTTCATATAATGAATAAAGTACCGGTGATCAAACTTCATGCTCCTACAGATGATAATCATCAACTCTATCTTGGGTCCCGATAGAGTGTCCATCTCGCCAACTAGCCCAAGTATGTTCTTTGCAATGAGCTTGCTCACAGATCGTATTCAATACCAATGTGTTTGCGTTGATGCCAGAACGGATTTGATTTACGATCTGTCTTAATCTGATCTACAAACGCCAATTTGTCCAATCCCATTGCTTGGGATTGTGAGCCGCCCACCACTTCAACAAATCCAAAAACTTCCCTCAGCAGACTGGGGGAAACTTCAATTTCTTGCCCATTTACAGCAGTCTTAAATGCTTCAGTTCCTTCCTTTATTTGAATGTTTCTCCAGAAACTGACAACATTTGTATAAGAAATTGTGTCCGATCTTATGTTTAACACATTTTCCGGACCGACATACCTCCTTATTCTTCGACCAATGTTAATGGCGATTCGATTCTGTTTGCATCTTCAACAAAACCTCTAACACTTTGGCTTGATTCAATTTGTACATCAACTTTTTCCGCCATTTTAATGAGAAGAATGAGATGAAGAAGATTGAATCTTAAATCTGTGTTCACACAAAGGTAACGATTGCGATGATAAAGCGATTTGCAAGTGACGATTCTGAGTGATAGTGCGAATATATAGGCGGTGGGTAGTTGAAGCTGCCTTTGCACGCATATTGAGGTAACCACGATTAATCGAATAAATTTGCCTTGACACGTGGCCCATTACTCCACCATAACGTTTGTAACCGTTGGATGGTTTAACTGTGGTAATAATGGATAAAATAAATATCCCGCCAAACTGCTTTTTGACCTTAATAACTTTGACTGAGTAAAGTTCCTTCAAAGAAGGTATCCTCAACAGGTGGGCTCGGTGATCTATGGCGATAATGTGCTTCAATGACCTGCGACAAAGTGACTCTCGTGATCCTTGTTTTCTCCTTGTTTTGTTCAATTGATAAAACAAGATGAAGTTTAACACCAATGACTGATCTGTCAAGTGAGCTCACCCAACATGACAAAGACCAATCCCCTTGGCAACCTCATTTGCTCAATTGTTCAAACAAAAGAACATGGAATTGTTGATACCAATGACTAATCTGCTAAGTGAGCTCACCCAACATAGCAAAGACTAATCCCTTGGTGAATTTCCAAGACATTGTCGAATATCAATCAATCTTTATAATTCCAAGTTCAGTTCTTAATTTGGCAAATCTTTCACTATCAAGTGGCTTAGTGAAAATGTCAGCAAGTTGATCTTCAGTAGGAATGTATAGAACCACCACATCTTTCTTTTCAACATGATCTCTTATAAAATGATGTCTGACATCAATGTGCTTGGTTCTTGAATGCAAAACAGGATTTTCTGTGATTGCAATTGCACTTGTGTTGTCACACATGATTGGAATTTCCCTTTCTTCAATTCCATAATCCTTTAATTGTTGTCTTAACCATAGTACTTGTGCACAAGAACTTCCAAAGAAGAATGTATTCACTTTCAAAGATGGAAGTTGAAATAGAATTGCTTGCTAAACCAGGAGACCAGTCTATTTCCCATTAACTCGATGTGTTCCGAGGTGCTTTTTCTATCAATCTTGCATCCAGCATAATCAGAATCTGAGTAGGATATTACCTTGAAGCTTCCTTCCTTGGAATACCATATTCCTACTCCCAAAGTCTCTTTTAGATACTTAAGAACTCTTTTGACAGCACCTAAATGACTTTCTTTAGGTTTGGATTGAAATCTTGCACAAACACCTACAAAGAAAGGATATATCAGTCTCATTGGCAAGTGAGATACTGACAGATCGCCTATCATCCTTCTCGCATGCAGTCCGATCAACATCTTTGCCTTCTTTATCTTCATCCAATCTGATGTTTGTACTCATAGGAGTTGAGCTCTTAGTCTTTGTTTTCCATACCAAATTCTTCAAAGAACTCTTTGGTATACTTGGTTTGATGAATGAAGATTCCATCTTTCAACTGTTTAACTTGCAATCCCAAGAAGTAATTCATTTCTCCCATCATACTCATTTGGAATTTGCTCTTCATTAGATTTGCAAACTTTTCACAAAGTAAATCATTCTCAGAACCAAAAATTATGTCATCCACATAAATTTGTACCAAACAGTCTTTGTCCCCTTCACCGATTCGAAAAGTGTCTTGTCAATGGTCCGCTTTGTAAAACCATTGTCCACCAAGAATTGAGATAGAGTCTCATACCATGCTCTTGGTGCTTGTTTCAATCCATAAAGTGCTTTGTTGAGTCTATACACTTTATCTTCTTGATCTTTAACTTCAAATCCAGGAGGTTGCTGAACATACACTTCTTCCTCTAGGATACCATTCAAAAATGCACTCTTGACATCCATTTGATATACTTTGAAGTTCTTGTATGCAGCATGTGCCAAAAATAACCTGATAGCTTCCAATCTTGCAACAGGTGCATAAGTCTCATCAAAATCTATTCCTTCTGCTTGAGAATAGCCTTTGCAACTAGTCCGGCCTTATTTCTAACAATGGTACAGATTCATCAAGTTTATTTCTCAGATACCCATTTAGTACCAATGATATTTGCATGACTTGGCCTTTCAACTAGTGTCCAAACTTGATTTCTTTCAAATTCATTTAATTCTTCTTGCATAGCAATTATCCAATCTGGATCTGAAATTGCTTCTTCAACAACTTTGGGCTCCATTTGTGATAGAAAACAAGTAAACATTGCTTCCAGTTGTCTTCTAGTCCTCACACCTTGCTGTACATTGCCAATTACTTGTTCAGCAGGGTGATTCCTTAACCATTGTGGATTTTGGTTATTTTGATTTTCAGAATATCATCTTCAAGTAGGTCTTGTAGTTTCTTCTCTACAGGGGTCGCAGATCCTTGAAACTGCTTGGCTTGTTGCATCGATAACATTTTCACCAGGATGTTCAAAGCAGGGCAATATCGAAACTTTTAAGTCATTGAATCTTTCCAAAACTTCAACACAACTGGATCTGATTTGTTGATTTTCAAAGAGTTCACACTCTTTATCTTCCATACCAGTAAATTTAGGTTCATCAAACACAACATTGATTGTTTCTTCATGTTTCAGTGTTCTTTTGTTCAGTACCCTGAATGCTCTGCTGACTGAGGAATATCCTAAGAAAATTCCTTCATCTGATTTTGGTTGGAATGTTTTCAAATGAACTTTATGATTTAGAATAAAACATTTGCTTCCAAATGGGTGAAAATAGGATATATTAGGTATCCTTCCATTCCATATCTCATAAGGTGTCTTCAGCAGCTTCTTGTTTACTGATGTTCTATTTTGTGTATAGCAAGTCAGATTCATTGCTTCAAATTTCAATATCTTCAGGTAGCAATGCTTCACAAATCATTGTTCTTCCCTGCTTCCTTTAATGTCCTGCTTTTCTTTCAAGAACCCCATTTTGTCGAGGTGTACCAAAGAATGACAAGTTGATGAATTACACCATTCATTCATTCACAATATTCTCTTATAACTTTGTTGAGAAATTCAAGACTCGATCCGATCTAATTTTTATGATCATTAAACTTTTCTCATTTTGTAATCTCTTCAAAAGATTAGGCAAGCTTTGGAGTGTCTCACTTTTCTTGTTCATGAATATCACCCAAGTGTATCTAGAAAAATCATCCACAACCACTAAGGTGTATTTCTTTCTGTCACACTTGTTGGAGTTATTGGTCCAAAAGATCCATGTGCATAAGCTCCAACACTCTGTTAGTTGATTGTTTAGTCTTTGACTTGAAACTTGTCTTTATCTGTTTACCTTTGCCGACATGCATCACGAGATAGCATCCTTCTTGAATGTGATCTCGGGTAAACCAACCACTAACTTCTTCTTCACTAACCGATTAATATCATCAAAATTTAGATGATTTAACTTCTTGTGCCATAACCAATTGAGTTCAGATTTGGTATGTACAATCAGCAGTGTTTCTGGAGGCTATGCAGAGACCAATCCACAACATACATGTTCTGCTGTTTCTACCAGCAAGTACAACTTGATCACCTCTTTCACTAATGACAATACAATTGTTTTTGTCAAAAGTGACCTTGTATCCCATATCACGTAATTGTCCAAAGGCTCGCAAGTTGTAATCCAAATCCTTCCACATATGCAACATTCTTGATTGTAAGTCCATTTCGATAAGTGTGCCATATCCTCTTGTATAGCCAGTGTATTTTTGTTGCCAAAATTCACCCTTGGACCATCTTTTGCCACAAAGTTTGTAAGGCAGTGCTTATTCTTTGTCATGTGTCGGAACATCCATTGTCAAAGTACTGCACACCTACAAAACAAAGTTAATGCATTTTAGGTACCCAAATCTATTTGGGTCCATAGTGGTCGATGGCAAGCATGACCCTTGGTATGTTTCCATAGTGGTCTTCTCCTAAATGTGTCATACTTTGGTTCATACTTTGTTCATACATGTATTCCACACATCCATAAGTTCTAACAAAGAGGTTGTGTAGGAACCACATATGTTTTCCGGCCTTTTGGTACATAATGTTGTTTGAAATGATTCTTGTTATTAGAAACATTTGCATAACCATAGGTGTCTTTGTCTATTAGAAACGATACTGTAATATGAGAGTCTTTGAGGTCTTGTGTACGTCCTTTGTCGATTCCATTGTCTAGGTTTTACCCTAGTGGTATGGTTATCTTGACTGTTTTTAGCATTAGATGCGAGGAATATTCCAATCATTATCGCAGGAACAGTCTACCTTTCCCCCGAGATAAGTATCCCTTGAATGATCAACATTTTTGGATTTAGGATTCTTATTCTTGGAATATTTCTGCTTCTTTTCCTTCGTGGTCCAAAGAGACTTGGTAGCAGTCTCGCTATCAAGAAGCTTTAGAAGGTACAACGATCCTATTTTTGGATTTATTCTTTTACTAGAGTCGTTGACTTCTCGAGACTTCGATTTTGCTTCTTTGAGGCATTCTCATTTGGTTTCTTGCTTGGCAAGGATTTCATCTGGGAGATGGATCTAGTGCAGGCACAAACTTAGGACCAATTCTCGGTACTAGGTTCAAGAACCTTACTGGATCCACTCTTGTTAGGTTGTTGAGTTCCAAATCCAAGCCCGATTCTATCTCCATAAGGCTTTCCGATTTGTATGCAAGATTGGAACAAGATGGTTCAAAGAGATTCGAGAGGTGCTGGATGTTAAGCAGACTTATGCCGATTTCATCCAACATCTTTTTCCTTACCTTTGAAAACCCTTAATTCAAGCTTTCAATCTTCCAACTTCTAACTCAAGAGCCTCTTTTTTTTCAGCCTTCACAATCTCATAACTGTGATTGTATTATCCTTAGTTGATTAAGGATGGCATCCAAAGTCTCATTGTTGTCGAATTTCTAGGATTTGAACCATGTGTTGATTCACAATCACTTCCAAAGCAGGAGTGTTTATAGATACTGATGTTGTATACCTCCTCGTTTCATCCATGTTGGCCATCAAAGCATAATCCTCCATATCAAAGAACTTGATCTTTGTGTCATCCGATTCATTTCCTTTTCGAGATCCCACTTCATATCTCGATTCATCTTCAAAGAACCATAGCCTTCTTGCCATGTCTCCTTTGTTGACTCTTGGTCTTGAGTGAGGTCCGACAATCAGTCTAAAATGTCCAGAGGCTTCTACAGCTTGAAGCAAAGATAATCAGTTCCTTGCCTTGTTTCAACTCGGGACAATCAGTCCGAAGTGTCCTGGTTTCTTGCAATGAAAGCATAGATAGTCATTATCTTTCTTTGGTTCTTCTTTCCTTCTTTCAGTAGGGCCTCTTTGTGAAATTTCTTGTAGGGGCCTTTCCGGTCTTCATCATTCTCGATTTTCTTGCTCAAGAGGGCAATTTGCTCTTGCATTTCATCTAGCATATCATCCTGTCCTCCGATGTTTCTTCATGATGTGAAAGCAACCAATGCTGATGGTCTTTGGCTCTTCCTTTTCGCCAGCACTAGCTTCTTGCTAAATTCATAGGCCTTAAGATCGAGAGAAACAGTTTGAAGGTGTCTTCTTCATGCAAGCTTTCTCATTTCTTCAATTGCGATCACCTTCATTTTCCAAACATCTCTTGCAGGTAAAGCTTCCAAGATTTTGGTGTTTACTTCCTCTTTTGAATAACTTACACTCAAAGCAGAGTAAGTTCATCTAAGATTGCATTGAACTGGACTCCATTTGCTCAATGGTTTCATTAGGTAGCATTTTGAACTTTTGAAATCTTTTTAAAGCTACACCGATTTTGTTCTTCTTTATTGCATCGAGTGCCTTCACAGATTAAGTCAATCTTATCCCAAAGTTCCTTTGCGATCTTGCAATCTTTGACTTTCATGTACATATTGCTATCCAAGGTTACGTAGATGATATCAATAGCAATGTTGTTGAGGTTTGCTCTTTTTCTGTCTTCGCATTCCATTCTCTCTTTGGTTTAGGAATGTACTCGATTCTGTCACCCATATTCTTATCGCTTTGTAATCTCCGGTGGTCCTTGATTAGTACATCCATCATCTCATCATGAGTAGCGAGCAAGATATGCCTGCATTCGACGTTTATACTCATCAAATCTATCAAGAGAGCACATCAACATGGTTCTAGCATACTGTGTGTTATCCATGATGCAAGTCTTGAAAATCAGTAACTTGAAAGAAAGTTTTTTTTTTTTTTTTTTTTTTTTATTTTTTTTTAAAGAATTTTCACAAGCACAACAAGTAGGATTCTTCGTAAGCGAAGCCTTTGCGCCGATACCAATTGTTGGTCCCTTGAAAGGCTTTAGTTAAGTTTAGAGGGGGTGAATAAACTTAACACTTAAAACTTTGGAGTTAACAAATTGCAGAACTTCAGACTGCGATACTTGAGAGAGTCTGCTGAGACCTCGTGAACTGGCCGATAAATGATGAGTTCATCTTGTGATTCGCTTTTCTTTGAATTTGTGCAAATGGAATAATATCAAAATTAAGCCTTGTTACTTGTTGTTAAATATGTTACTAAGTATTAGATACTCGGTAATGTATGTGTGTGATTTCGATTGCTAGATTCATTGAGTTGATATGGATAATGACTAAGTGCGTAAAGTAAATGCAGAAGTAAATAGAGAGATTTTTATAGTGGTTCCAGGTGATGTAGTCCTGTACGTCCACTCTTCTCCTGTGATGTTGGAGGAAATTCACTAGTAATCTTTGAGTTATCTGTTACAAAGAATCCTAGGTTGCTTGTCCTTCACCAATAACTATGGCTTCACAAACCGAAAACTAGGAAATGTAGGATTGTCTGCTCCCGAGTCTTCCACTGGTCCTTGAAGGGTAGAATTGCCTCTTCACCAGCCTCCACCACAAACCAACAGCCGATCTTTCACACCCAACAGATGCTTCAATCATCTTCAAGAGGTTCTTTATAAAATAAAGAATGAATCAAGTAAATGATTCGGGCTTGCAAAGCAGCTTGATTAGGATGATATAATCAATGACTTGCGGTCTTCAAGTGTGTATGCTTGATGCAACTTAAACACAGAATGCACTTGAAGAAAATAACTAGATCGTGACCTTAAGCTCAAGAAGTTCAAAGCAGGTGTTTTTCAGCTCAATGTTATCACTTGAAATTTATTCCCAAAATTCATCCTATTCTTCTTGAGTTGAAAGTCCTCTATTTATAGGTAGGAATGCATGTGACTTGAATTTGAAATTCAAATGTGACCGTTCCTTGTATTTGTCCCATCCTCACCGCATTCTGTCACTATTCATAGGATCGACAACTTGTCAGATTACTTTTTGATGCAGATCACCGATCCACCCTTTGACTTGCATCCAATGGATAAAAATATGGATCATCCCAACGTCCTTTTAATCTCAGCCTTTGATTTGCTTGATAAGTCAGAGGTAGTTGGCTATTCTTATCCATGTAACTTCCCAATAATCTTGAATTAATCGAGGCATATATCGTGAGGTTCATTAGTCTCTTTGTAAAACCAATCGATCTGCTTTGAATATCATATTTTTGTCTCAGAAATATAATGCAGCTGATTCCATTTATCCAACTTTTATTTGTGAAGTTAGATTACATCATTTTGAATATAACTAAGTTCCAAACATCATCCAACTTGTGGAACTTAGACCTTCTACACAAGGTATATGTAGTCAATTTAGGTCATCACAGACTTGCCTAGATACTGATTCCATAACCTTGACAATAAATACTAAGTTTGATCCCTTAGCCTTCATTTACTGAGTTTGAACCCTCACCTTGGTCTTGGTCTTCAAGAGTTGCACAGCCATACTAACCTATCTACCCCATCGACCTAGAACCCGATCTGGCGATAAGCGATCGGCTGCCTTTTTACGATGCTTGTTTGATCAAACCTATTTATGAATCAAACTCTAATAAACCTATACATTTTATCTAGACATCTTTTTGCCTTTGCACTATAACAGCTAGTATGGCACTCATCATCAAAACTAAGAAATAAGTCCAACAATTTTCTTTCACGTTTGAGAATAAATGTTGTTCTTTTTCATGTGATGGAATTTTTTATGGTACTAGCATACTTTTAAATGGTCTTTACATATTAGATGTGAATGTTGACGTACTTAATATAAACAAAAAGAAAGTCAAAACAAATGACTTGAATGAATTCTACTTACGGCATTGTAGACTTGGCCATATAAATAAGAACCGCATTTCCAAACTCCATAAAGATAGACTATTGGATCACTTTGATTATGAATCGTTTGATACATGAGAAGCTTCTTTGCTTGGAAAGATGACAAAGTCACCTTTTAGTGGCAAAGGGATAAGATCCAATGAGTTTATTGAGCTCATACATATTGATGTATGCTGTCCAATGTCAATTCTAGCCATAGGAGGATACTCTTATTTTATCACTTTCACTGATGACCATTCACGCTATAGTTATATATACTTAATGAAGTATAAATCTGAGGCCTTTCAAAAGTTCAAAGAATTCTGAAATGAAGTGGAGAAACAACTAGGTAAAGAAATCAAAACACTTCGATCCGATCGAGGTGGAGAATACCTAGATGGAGAGTTTCAATATTACTTAAAAGAGAATAGGATTATTCTTGAATGGACCCCCTCCCAGAATGCCTCAGATGAATGGCGTGTCTGAGAGGAGGAACCGTACCTTGTTACACATGGTACGATTCATGGTGAGCTATGCAGTTCTCCCAAAATCATTTTGGGGGTATGCTCTAGTAACCGCATCCTATACATTGAACCAAGTTCCATCAAAGACGGTTGATTCTACACTATACGAGGTATGGGCTAAGAAGAAACCGAATCTGGCATATCTTAAACCTTGGGGTTGTCTGACTTATATGAAGTGGATGACGCCTACCAGATTAGAGGCTAGATCAGACAAATGTCTATTTGTGGGATATACTAGAGAAACTAGAGGATACCAATTTTACCACCCTGAGGAACAAAAGGTGTTTGTTTCGAGGACTGGCCACTTTCTAGAGAAATATTTTATTTTGGATAGGGTCAGTGGGAGTAAGATTGATCTTGAAGAAATTCGAGAACCACTTACAGAGAACAGTCCGTTGATGGAAGTAGAAGAGACACCACATACGGATGTGATGCCACCCTCTACCGTGGACACACTAGCACCTCGAATATCCACCAGGAAATGCCGTGAACCCGAAAGGTACACGGGCGTGTATCTCTTGGAAGTTGAGGACCCTAGAACTTATGAGGAAGTGCTATTAAGGTATGCCAAAGAGAAATGGCTAGAAGCCATAAATTATGAAATGGAATCCATGAAAGACAACCAAGTTTGGAACTTAGTTGATCCACCTGAAGAAATAGTTCCTATAGGATGTAAATGGGTCTTTAAGAGAAAGACCAACATGGACGGTAACGTGACTACCTACAAGGCTAGGTTAGTGGAAAAAGGTTATAAGCAAAGACAAGGAGTTGACTATGACGAAACCTTTTCACTGTTGTGATGTTATAATCCATTACAATTTTTCTCGCTATTGCATCATACCATGATTACAAAAATCGCGATTGATGTGAAAATAGCTTTCCTTAACGGGAACCTGTCTGAGGAGATGACACAGCCTGAGGGTTTCACAACCAATGATGCCAGGATGGTATGTAAACTGCAACGATCCATTTATGGATTAAAGCAAGCTTCTCGGAGTTGGAATCATTTCTTTGATGAGATAATCAAACAAATTGATTTCATCAAGAAAGAAGATGAGCCCTGTGTTTACAAGAAGGTTAGTGGGAGTGCCATTGTGTTCTTAGTGCCTTATGTAAAAGACATATTGCTTATAGGGAATGATGTGCCTATGTTACAGTCAGTCAATGTTTGGTTATCCAAGAACTTCTCCATGAAGGACTTGGGTGAAGCAGCATATATTCTAGGAATCAAGATCTACAGAGATATATCTAAGAGTTTGCTTGGTCTGTCATAATCCACCTATATAGACAAGATGCTGAAGAGATTCAGCATGGAGCAGTCCAAAAAAGGATTGTTGCCGATGTCACATGGGGTCCATCTGTCGAAAGGAATGAGTCCTAAGAAAAAGGAGGAAAGGGCGCAAATGAGTAAGGTCTCTTACGCTTCGGCTATTGGATCCATCATGTACGCCTTGTTATGCACTAGACCAGATGTCTCGTACCCTCTTAGTATGACTAGTAGGTACCAGTCCAATCCCGGTGATGGTCATTGGGTTGCAGTCAAGAATATTCTCAAGTACATGAGACATACTAGGTATATGTTCCTGGTATTCGGGAATGATGATTTGGTTTTACTAGGTTATACAGATGCCAGTTTCCAAACTGACAAGGATGACTTTAAGTCACAGTCCGGATTTGTTTTCATGCTTAACGGCGGAGGAGTGAGCTGGAAGAGTTCTAACCAGGAGACTACTGCGAACTCTACAACAGAAGTGGAATACAAAACAGCCTCGGAGGCGGCAAATGAGGCATTTTGGATGAAGAAGCTCATTACTGAACTTGGTGTGGTTCCCTCCATTGATGGTCCAGTGCCACTGTACTGTGATAATAATGGGGCGATATCTCAATCAAAGGAACCAAGGTCTCTCAGAAGTCCAAACACGTGCTATGGTGCTATCACTTGATTAGAGAGATACTAGATAGAGGATATGTAAAGATAGAGAATGTCCACATGGATGAGAACATAGCAGATCCGTTAACCAAGGCATTGTGGTAGTGATCGGGTGTGATACTGAAGCATGCAGAGTATACTTGATTGGTCATCCGGGAATCACGTATCCTATGATTGGGAGTGAATATCCGAAATTGCCTTCTTATAAAGAATGTCTTGTTCTCGTGAATCTTTTCAAAGTGGGAGTAAATGTGTTATTTCAAGAGAGCTTGATATCCAGATTATAAGATACGATCGTTAATGTATTGACACTCAAAATACAATCGTATGGATATTATTACAACGATAGGATTGTAAATTACAATGTAACTATTTCACATGAAAGGTAGTAGTCATTGCATTTTACTTTTCCGATGATTGGGGGTCACGGTGTGTTACTAGACGCTATCCCGTGATCGTTAGTCATGAAAGGCACTTTCATAATTTGCACTTTGTGTCTACGGCCAACATATTCGGAAGCCTATCGGGTCACACAAATATGAACATCGAGTCGGATTAAAATGCGGTTATAGTTGATAACCAAATAAGGAAAGTTTATCTCTAGACTATAAAGCTTATAGTGGTAAATTAATATGGTGGTATATATTTATTATGAATAAATAAAATACAAGATATTAATTATATTAATTGAAGAATATTCCGGATGCCTAATATTGGCAATTTGGGGCGCCACATTTAAGTGTATAGGATACAATTGGATTGTGCACTTTAATTAACAAGATTACCATAATATTAATATTCGATATTAATTGATTTTGGAAAAATAGATTTATGGTAATAAGATAAATATAATCATTATAAGATATTGGGAATATTTAGATTTTATTTAATATAAGATATTATAATAAAAGAGATAAATCAATCTAATTGATTTTCCTTATTTTATTGGGAAAATGTTTTTTTCTCCTCCACTCTATTAGGGCGCCCCATCCACTATTAAATAGAGGGCTTCTATAGAGAGTTAGAGAGAGAGAGAGAAATGCCGGTCTAGCACCGGAGTTTTTCCAAAAGCAATCCAATGAGGATTCGGTGAGGAGTTCGTGTGGATATCGATAGACACCGGACGCGCGGGACGGCTTATGACCGTACTACTCTCCATTGACGGTCAAAGCGATCTTATATATCATCCAAGGTATTTCGGTCAAACTACTTAACATGTTTATTGCATTAAACGAAGACGATCTAGAAAAGAAAATCAAAATTTTAAATTTCGCTGCGTTAAACTAGTGATTTCCTAACATCTCCAAGTCCTGGTTAGCGCTGTGCTGCTTCTCCATGTACTGGAGTCTGAACTCCTTCTGCTTCCATTCCCCATTGGTCAATGATGTGGGTCATTTCAGGATCAGCTGAGTGAGTTTCTTCTGCTGGTTTACTCAGCTGTTGGTCATCACTGGTTTTGCTCCTTTGAATTTCTTCTTGGAGTGTCAAATCATCATCAGAATCTTCATCTTTGGCTTGATCGTCATAGTGATGATCACCTTTTGCCTTTGCTTCTTCATCTTCTACAAGATGAAACTCTTCATCATCCTCGCCCACTTCGTCATCGGAGGGCGTGAAATAATATACTTCCTCACCTTCTGTCATTTCTTCTGGCCGGACATCTTCCTCTAAATATTCTTCTTCATCACTGATCATAATGGGTCTATCCTCATTTCTAGGTAGACTCCTTTGTTCAACTCTTAATGTCTGGGATCTTGTTCTGCTCCCAATCCCAGAACTGCTGCTTGTAGGTAGTTTTCTTTTCTTCCCTGATAAAGGTTGTTGTGTTTGCCATGGTTTAACATTAGTGAACATTACATTTGCCTTATGCAATCTGTACAAGTGAACATGTTTCACTTTTAGCTTGATCAAACAAATGTTGGAGAGGAATCTCATACGATTTCTTCTCCCTGAAGATGGCTTGTTTCGTCTATCCTCTCTGTGCCGCCAATTTTCCAAGATCATTCTCTCTTTGAAGTTGCTCCGTCAGCCGGTTGAAAAAGTAGGTTGCCCAATTGAACTGATGACCTTCATAGATAATGGCCTTCAGTTTGGTCCTGACCTCGGTCATGCCATGCTTAGACCCTTTCTTTCCTTCAATGCTCTTTGTTATCAAGTGAGCAAACTCAGAAAAAGGCTGTTTGAGCACCGATCTAGAGTAGTTTAGTTTCTTTGCTACCCGTATTGGGTTCTTTGCAATCTCAATCCAGAAAGTATTGAGATTGATCTCTATCTTTTTTATCTCCACTGGTCCTGTTTTGGATAGAGTGAGACATCTGTGGAGGAGACCTGGAGTGATTACCAGTTGTTGGCCAAACATGTTGCTGATGATGCTATCCGAGGTCCCCTTTTTTTGCCGGGAACAAACTTTGCATTTTGCCAGAATGCAATTAGAGTTTCATAGCATATGCCTATGATTGGGGGGTTGAGGAAGGTCATTAGCCCTCGATTGTTGCATCCATCCACCAATCTTTGTGCTTGTGGATCATTATTCCACAGTGAGGTAGTGCTCAGTCTAAAGAATGATCTAGGGATGATGGATTTCTCATATTGATTTCCAGCTTGTGTGTTTGAAAAAGATGAATCCATTAGAGATTTTGAGAGGAGAAAAGTTTCAATTTTTCAGAGAAATAGGGTTTGTAAAATGAAAAGATAGCGTAGAAATTTTCTGAAAACCTCTAAGTGTTGGTTATATAGAGACTTTTTGATAGTGTGAATATGGTTGAATAAGGAAGCATTTTGTGGAGTAATGGTTTGAGTTTGTGTACATAAATCACGGTTTTTGAGTGTAGTGGGGGAGTAGATTGAGGTATGTAATGATAAATACCCGGAATCGAGGAGTTGCCGTCATTCCTTCAATTAAAAAATAACCTCCACGATATAAAATAAGATCTATGTGGGTAATCTTCCATAAAATAATTTTCCATAAATTTTCAGATTTTCCACTTGTATAAAGTAGATTTTATTCACACTCTACTTTGTTGTTTTCTCCAAGTATTCAGTGGTGGAGTAACTTGGCTGGTCACTAAGCCGGTGTAGTGACTTCTATATTGAGCTGCTGTATAAAATTGTTCCTAATAATCAGTGAAGTGAACTTTGCTTGTTACCAGTGCCTTACCTAGCAAGCGAGCACACCCAAAATGGAAAAGATTCAGTCAGCTGGTAAAGTCACTTGACTGATTACTCTAGTTAGCTGCTCCTTCTTACTTAATAAATTTCAATCATTCCCAACTTAGTTCTCAATGCACAAAATCTTTCATGACTAAGTGGTTTTGTTAAAATATCAGCCAATTGATCTTCAGTAGATATGTGTCTTAAGATAACATCTCCTTTCTCCATATGATCTCTGATAAAGTGATGTCTCACATCTATGTGCTTTGTTCTTGAATGAAGCACTGGATTCTCAGTAATGGATATTGAACTTGTATTGTCACACATGATTGGAATTGTTTTCTCCTCTATTCCATAGTCTCATAGTTGTTGTCTGATCCATAATACTTGTGCATAGCAGCTGCCTGCTGCTATAAATTCTTCTTTAGCAGTTGAAGTTGATATAGAGTTTTTCTTGTTACTAAACCATGATACTAGTCTGCTGCCTAGCATCGGACAAGTTCCCAAAGTGCTTTTCCTGTCAATCTTACATCCAGCATATTCAGAATCTGAATAGGATATCAATTTGAATCCTCAATATTTTGGATACCAAATTCCTACAATGATTGTGTGCTTCAGATATTTGATAATCCTCTTAGCTGGTAGCAAATGAAATTCCTTTGGTTGAGCTTGAAATCTTGCACAAACTCCAACTACAAATGCTATATCATGTCTGCTTGCCGTTAAATAGAGTAGAGATCCAATAATTCCTCTATATAACTTTTGATCAACATCTTTTCCATTTTCATCCTTCCCAAGAAAGACTTTTGCACACATTGGTGTATCTGATGTGCCACTTGTATCCATTCCATATTTATGTATCAAGTCCATTAGTTTCACTTGTAAACCAAGAAAGTAATTGAGTTCTCCCATCATACTCATTTGAAATTTACTTTTCATCAGATTTGCAAATTTCTCACATACCTTTTCATCTTCTGATCCAAAGATGATATCATCAATATAGATCTGAAATAACAAGCTCCTTCTTCTAGCTTGAAGGGAGTCTTGTCAATGGTTCATGTGCTGAATCCATTGTTGATTAAGAATGGTTATAGAGTCTCATACTAGGCTCTAGGTGCATGTTTGAGTCCATATAGTGCCTTTTTGATCTTGTATACTTTTTCTTTCTCCCCTTTGAGTTGGAAACCAGTGGGTTGTTCCACATATACTTATTCTTCTAGGAGTACATTCAGAAATGCACTCTTGAAAACCATTTGATACACTTTGAAATCTTTGTGAGCTGCAAAGGCTAAGAAGACTCTGATTGCTTCCAATCTTGCTACAGGTGCAAAGGTTTCATCATAGTCTATGCCTTCAGCTTGAGAGTATACCTTTGCATCTAGTCTTACTTTGTTTCTGACAACAGTTCCTTGTTCATCCATCTTTTTTCTAAATACCCATTTTGTTCCAATGATGTTTGCCATGTTAGGTCTATCAGCAAATTCCCAGACCTTATTTCTCTCAAATTCATTGAGCTCTTTTTACTGTAGTCCAGTCAGCATCATGAATTGCATCATCAATTGTTTTGGGATACACTTGTGACCGAATACAAGTTAGCATGCTCTCCAGTTGTCTTCTGGTTCTGACTCCTGTATGAACATCTCCAATGACTTGTTCTTTAGGATGATCTCTTAGCCAGTTTAAATCTGGCTGGAGTTGCTCTTGATCTGGTTCTTACACAGCTCCTTCTTGTGCATCAACTTCATGATCTTGTGTTGGTGTTTCTGATGTTGCATTGACTGGTACTTCATCTTGATTACCAATATTGTGGTCCAGAATGGTAGCTGCCTGTTGTAATCATGTAAACTTTTCCCTGTGCAACTTCTTCTTCAAAGCTGTGTAGGCTTTCACTATTGGTGTTTGGTTCATCAAAAAATACATTAATTGATTCTTCAATTACCAAGGTTCTTTTGTTGAGCACTCTGTATGCTTTTCCAGTGTCTGAGTATCCCATGAATATTGCTTCATTAGCTTTTTCATCAAAAGTATGTAGCCGATTCCTATTCAAAACAATACATTTAGATCCAAACATATGCGAATGTGAAATGTTAAGTTTTCTTCCATTCCAAATTTCATGTGGTGTTTTTCCATGATGTTTGTTGATGATGGATCTGTTTTGAGTATAGTATGTTGTGTTTGCTGCTTCAACCCAAAATCATTTTGGTACGTATGCTTCCGCAATCAGGGTTCTAACTACTTCTTTCAGAGTTCTGTTTCTTCTTTCAGCTACTCCATTTTTCTGTGGAGTCCTTGCTGCTGATAGTTGATGTTGTACTCTATTTTCTTCACAGTATATTCTGGTTACTTTATTTTGGAATTCTTTTCCTTTGTCTGATCTTATCTTGATTATCTTCAATTCTTTTTCCCTTTGAATTCTTCTCAGCAAATCATATAGCTTCGTGTCTCTCTTTTCATGTTCATGAAAATGGTCCAAGTGAATTTGGAGAAGTCATCAACCACTACTAGAGTGTACTTCTTTCCACTTACACCCACTGGTGTATCTTGTCTAAAAAGATCAATATGCAAGAGATGTAGAATCCTATTTGTTGATTGTTGTGGTTTTGACTTGAAAGAGCTTTTAATTTTCTTTCCTTGCTATCATGCACATCAAAGACTTTCATTTTTGAAAGTAATGTCAGGTAGGAATTCTACAAGCTTTTTCTTTGACAACTTGTTGATAGTCTTGATGTTAATATGATTTAATCTTTTGTGCCAAATCCAACTGGTTGATTGCCTATTCATGACAAGCAGACATGTTTCTGCTTTTTCTAACTTCCAATCTACAACATACATGTTGTCTTCTCTTTTCCCTGCATGAACAACTGTGCTGGTTAGATTGTGATTCACCTTGCATCCTTCTTTGCTGAAGTGCACATTGTAGCGTTAGTCACAAAATTGACTAATGCTTAGAAGATTGAAATTCAATCCTTTTACATAAGCCATATTTTGAATCTTCAGATTGTTCTCCAGCATGATGCCTTACCCCTTAATTTTACCGGGGTTTTCCTTGCCTCCAAATGTAACTTTGGGTCCATCAAAAGCTTTAATATCAGTCAACAATCCTTTCTTTCTTGTCATGTGTCTAGAAAATCCACTGTCTATGTACCAGACATCCTACAAAACAAATTAAGCAAGTTTAGTTACCCAACACTGTTTGGGTCCATACCTATTAGCAGTCATGCCTCTTACTCCAAGTGTATACCCAAATGATTTTCTTCTTGGAGGGTTGAAGTCACCAACCTCATAAGTATAAGGCATGACAGAATATTCTGATACATTTCCCTACCTTTAGGTGCATTTGCATCTTTTTTCACCTTCCAAAACGCATGATGAAACTTATTTTCATATTGCTTCTTATGTCCAGGAACATGCATGGGTTCGATTTTCCTAAACACATGTTGCACAACATGAAATGGTTTATTCTTGTATTTTGGAGGTGCAACATTCCAATCATCTTCTGAAAGGTAAAGTCTACCCTTACCTTTTAGTAAGCTTTTGCCTTTACTTGGCAGGAGTGATGATATAATCTGTTGTCCAACTGAACTAGGATTTGACTTCACTGGTGCAGGATGAGTAGTTGAAACTATGGTTTGTCCTTTTCTGAATTTATGTCCAGTTTTGGTCCTTGATTCAAAATTGTGTTGTCCATTGTTTCCTTTCTCATCTTGACTATTGTAGAGAAGACCAGATCTGGATCAAAACCTTTTTGGGGGTTTGTAAGCTAGTGCTTCAAGTGGTGCAAAGTGGTGCTCTTATTTGGTAGGGTGGTTTTTCGGCTAATCTATCAACACCGGATGAGTGATCATATGTTGCTTGTAGATTAGTTGAGTGTACTTCCTTACTAGTTGATTCAGCTTTTAGATCATCCAGTTCTTTCTTTATTCTTTTATTTTCCTCTCTCTGAGTCTCACATTCTTTTTCTAGAATTTCATGATTTATTTGAATTTCCTCAAATTTACTCGTGAGATTTTGAATTAGATTTGCAGAGTCTCATAGGAAAATAAAAGATTGTGTAGGGTGAGATGTGGATTCATTTGATGAGTATGAACTTGATATTACCTCTGTTTCATCAATTTCCTTAGACATAAGACATGGATAGGCCTTGTCATTGTCAGAGCTGTTGGATTCACCATCATCTGAATCATTATCAGATGATTCTTTGTCCTTTTCACTACTTGTTTCAGCTTTAAGTGCCTTCTTTGTCTTTCTCTTATCTGTTGCTTTGTATTTCTTCTTTTCCTCATCTTTTTCTTCAGGACAATCTGCCTCGAAGTGTCCTTTTTTCTTGCAATTGAAGTATCTGTATTCATCATCGTTTTCTTCATGTCTTCGCTTGAGTTTGACTACTTGCTTGATGATGAACTTACCTGGAATTGTTTCTTCTTACTGAACGTGTCAAAACATTTAATTAGTAAAGCAATTTGTTCTTTTAGTTCTTGTGTTTCTTTGTTGCTTGTGTCAGCTGCTTTACTTTGCTGGGGTGCAACCAGTGCATTGGCCTTGTGTGCCTTTGCTGGTGCACCGTCTTTATTGTTTATTTCAAACTCATGAGATTTTAATTGAGACATCAAGGTCAAGGTGTCAGTTTTTGCAAGATCTATTGTTCCTCTGAGTACTGATGTGACGATCTTCCATCTTTTAGGTAGACTTCTCAAGATTTTCAGACAAACTTCTTTTTGTGGGTATGTATGTCCAAGTTGTTGCAGTTCGCCGATAATGTTTGAGAACCAGTTAACCATTTGATCAATGGATTCACCAGTCTTCATTTTGAAATACTCAAATTTCTATTTTGCAATGAACAGTTTGTTTTCTTTGAATGTCTCTGATCCTTCAATGATAAGTGCTAATTTGTCCCACATCTCCTTTGTTATTTTGTATTTTTTGATCCTGATGAACATGTTACTGTCTAGAGTCTTCAAGATTGTGTCTTTTGCAACAAGTCGAGATTTGCTCTTCTTGTATCATCTTTGGTCCAATCTTTCCTAGATTTCTCTATTTTCTTTCCTTGATCTGCTTTTGTGGTTACCACAGTCATGATCTAGATTGGGCCATCGTTGATAACATCCAGCATCTCCTCAAGAGCTGCTGCAAGATAAGACAACATCCTTTCATCAAAATTATTAACATTGAATATGGGTACTTTAGACATGAAATTTGAAGAATCAATAGTCACATATAAATGATAAATATAAAGCACATATTTGAAAACTACTTTAAAAATATGTGATCTCCTTGTTACCAAAAATCACATCTGAACAGGTTCTGATATTAGCAAACACTGCTCTGATACCAATTATTGGTCCCAGAGAAAGGTGAGAATATAGTCAGATGGGGGTGAATGACTATATTGGAGTTTCAAAAACTTTTTTATTTAAAAGCTTTTGGGCATCAGATAATTCCCTTTTTAAATGTTGTTTCAAAGTAGGTTATGCACACAAAGTGTATGAACAAATTGCAATAAGTAAATGTTGTAAAGTAAAGTACGGTAAGTAAATGAACACAAAGGTTTATAGTGGTTCAGGGTGTTGTAATCCCTTAATCCACTCTTCTCCTGTGATGATTTGAGGAATTCACTAGTGACTTTAACCAATACAATAGTGTGATATTCCTTGGATACACAAGCTTTACAATCTTCATGACCATCATTCCTTGGCTTAAAAAGCTTTAGTGACTCAGTCTTCAACACTGCTCCTTGGGAACAAATCCTTCAGCAGCTATCACAAACACAACTCCTTCTCAGATGACTCGATTGGCTTGCTTGACTGGTGTGTGAATTGATTTCACAAAGAGGTTGATCAAACTCTGTGCTTGACGTAGAATTGTAGCTCTGAATGCTGATTTGATCTCTAGATGTGTTCTTTTAAGTTCAGATAGAAGGCTTACGAATTTGAAAGAGTTTCTGCTTGTTCATGTATATTCAAATCGTTGTTCTTTCTGTCTGTCAATGCCTACTATTTATATCCTTGATAATCCTTGATTTGAATTTCTGTTCGTTGGCTATTTAATATGGAGAATAATCCTTGATTTGATTCTTGATTTTTCCTGATTGAATTCTCCTTGATTTCAGTAATCTGGATTTTCTTCAAACGTCTATCATAAAATTTGTCATTGATTGATTCTGTATTAATTGCTTGATCTCCTTGTTTTTCACGTTCTGAATAAGTATAGATGGTATACCTTACTCTATTATTCCTTCACTTGACCGTTGCTTTATCGGTTCAGTGAATCTGCTTACATAGTTGTTGATCACAGCTATTCCTTACTCAGCCGGTAGAATGTTTACTTTTCCGGTTTACTGCTTCATTTCTTTCTTTGATTTTCGGAGAGTACTTGTACTTCATTGATCCTTGATTTGTGTGAGATCAATGTACACAATATTTATACAATGAGTTTCATCACTTGTAATATAACTTAGACTTACTCAAGGTCATCACACACTACCATGGTTATAAGTCAGTCCATTTGTCTTCATGCTACTCTGCTGGTACTTGGCTGTCTCTACTTTGCTGATTTTCTGTTTCACATAGCCATCCTACCAACTGGTACAATACTTGTCTGACTAAACTTATACAACATGTCAAACTCTAAGTAATGATTTATACAAAGATTTCAAACTTATTTTAGGCTTGCTATAACAGCTAGTATGGCTATCATCAAAACATATAAAATGTTCCTAACAATTTCTCCAGTTTTGATGATTCCATAACTCCCATAAGCCTGAACATAAGTATACATAAAATTCAAGTATTAAATAGAATAAAAATCAACAATTTTATTCATCAATGAAGGGTCAACAAAAGTACTTAGTCAAAAGGCAAACCAAGAAAACTAATAATATCTACTTATTTTCATGAAACCTGATGCCTTTGCTTGTACTGTCCTTGCCCTTGCCCTTTGAGCTTCCAGGCTTATTGCTACCTTCCTCCTTTTTGGTAGCCTCAAACCTTTCTTCCAAAATATTGTTGGTTGCTTCAGAAACTTGGATGAGAGTGTCAAGCTGCTTTGTGGAGTGATCCAAGATACTGTCCATGGTCTAAATTTGCTGATTGTGCTCATTGAGAGTGTCCACCATGGGGTTGAGTTTTCCTTCAAGTGTCTCTGCCAAGAATTCTAGATTTGTTTGAACATGATGGGGAATTAGATGTTGTAGGTTTCAGAGTAAGTCTCCTTGCTTCTCCATCACTGCATCATGAACTTTAATATGACAGATCAAGGCCTCAATCTTGTGGTCAATGGAGGTGTAATAGCTTCTCAAATCAGTTTGGAGATTCTCTCTGCTAATATTCTGTCTCTCCATGTCCGTAATCAATGGATTGATATCCAGATTGAACGCTCTGTCTGAAGCTTCATGTCTTTGGTGTTGGTGCATAGCTTGTTCTTCCTCTTCTATTTCTTCTTCATTCTCTGGATGAGTTAGAGATTGTTGAGATTTCCATGTATCTCCAAGTCTTGGTGAGGAAATTTGTCGCTTATCCATGTATGCAGAGTCTCATCTCCTTCTTCCGTCATTCCCCATTGGTCAATGCTAGGGTCCTTTCGGGATTAGCCGTGAGTGAGTTTCTTCTATTTGGTTCACTCAATTGTTGGTCATCACTGGTTTTGCTCCTTTGAATTACTTCTTGGAGTGTCAAATCATCATCAGAATTTTTATCTTTGGCTTGATCATCATAGTCATGTTCACCTTTTGCCTTTGCTTCTTCATCTTCTATAAGATGAAACTCTTCATCATTCTCGTCCTCTTCTTCCTCGGAGGGCATGACATAATATGCTTCCTAACCTTCTGCTATTTCTTCAGGCTGTACATCTTTATCTAGATCTTCTTCATCATCACTGATCATAATGGGTCTAATCATTGCTAGGTAGACTCCTTTGTTTAACTCTTGCTATTTGGGATCTTGTTCTACTCCCAATCCAGGTAATCTTTGCTTGGTGGTAGTTTTCTTTTCTTCCTAATAAAGGTTCTTTGTTTTTGACATGGTTTAACATACGTGAACATTAACTTTGCCTCATGCAACTGCACAAGTGAACATGTTTCACTTTAACTTGATCAAACAAATGTTGGAGAGGAATCCCATACTATTTCTTCTCCCGAGAAGATGGATTGTTTCTATTGTGTTCTCTCTCTGCGCGCAATTTTCCCGAGATCAATCTCTTTTTGAAGTTGTTCCTTCACCCGGTTGAAAAGTAGGTTGCCCAGTTGAATTGAGGACATTGATAGATAATGGCCATCAGTTTGGTCCTGACCTCGGTCATGCCATGCATAGACTCTTTCTTTCCTTCAATGCTCTTTGTTATCAAGTGAGCAAACTCGGCAAAAGGCTGTTTGAGCACGATCTAGAGTAGTTGAGTTTTTTTATGCCCGTCTTGGGTTCTTTGCAATCTCAGTCCAGAAAGTATTGAGATCGATCTCTATCTTTTTTATATCCGCTGGTCCTGTTTTGGATAGATTGAGACATCTATGGAGAATACCTGGAGTGATTACTAGTTGTCGGCCAAACATGTTGCTGATGATGCTATCCGGTGTCCGTTTTTTTGCCGGGAACAAACTTTGCATTTTGCCAGAATGCAATTAGAGGTTCATAGCATATGCCTGTGATTAAGGGGTTGAGGAAGGTCATTAGCCCCAGATTTTTTCATCCATCCACCAATCTTTGTGCTTGTGCATCATTATTCCACAGAGTGAGGTAGTGCTCAGGTCAAAAGAATGATCTAGGGACGATGGATTTCTCATATTTCTTTCCAGCTTGTGTGATTGAAGAAGATGAAGCCATTAGAGAATTTGAGAGGAGAAAATTTTCGATTTTTCAGAGAAATAGGGATTCTAAAATTCAAAGATAGCGTAGAAATTTTCTGAAAAACCTCTAAGTGTTGTTTATATAGGAGATTTTTTTATAGTGTGAATACGGTTGAATATGGAAGGATTTTATGGAGTAATGGCTTGATTTTGTGTACATAATCATGGTTTTTGAGTGTAGTGGCGGAGTAGATTGAGGTATGTAATGATAAATACCAGGAATCGAGGAGTTTCCGTCATTCCTTCAATTAATAAATAACCTCCACGATATAAAATAAGATCCATGTGGGTAATTTTCCATAAAATAAATTTCCATAAATCTTCAGATTTTCCACATGTATAAATTTGATTTTGTTCACACTCTACTTTGTTGTTTTCTCTATGTATTCAGCGGTGAAGTAACTTGGCAGGTCACTAAGCCGGTGTAATGACTTCTTTACTAAGCTGCTGTATAATATTATTCTTAATAATCAGTGAAGTGAACTTCGTTGGGTACCAGTGCCTTACCTTCCAAGTGAGCGCACCCAAAATGGCTTAGGTTCAGCCAGCTAGTGAAGTCACTCTACTGATTACTCCACTGAGCTGCTCCTTCTTACTTAATCAATTTCAATCATTCCCAACTCAAATCTCAACATACAAAATCTTTCATGACTGAGTGGTTTTGTGAAAATATCAGCCAATTGAGCTTCAGTAGATATGTGTCTTAAGATAACATCGTGTTTCTCCACATGATCTCTAAAAAAGTGATGTCTCACATCGATGTGCTTTGTTCTTGAATGAAGCATTGGATTCTCAGTAATGGATATTGCACCTGTATTGTCACACATGATTGGAATTGTCTTCTCATCTATTCCATAGTCTCTCATTTGTTGTCTGATCCATAATACTTGTGCATAGCAGCTGCCTGCTGCTATATATTCTGCTTCAATTGTTGAATTTGCTATAAAGTTTTGCTTTTTACTAAACCATGATACTAGTCTGCTGCCTAGCATCTGACAAGTTCCTGAAGTGCTTTTCCTATCAATCTTACATCCAGCATAGTCTGAATCTGAATAGGATTTCAATTTGAATCCTCCATCTTTTGGATACCAAATTCCTACATTGATTGTGTGCTTCAGATATTTGATAATCCTCTTAGCTACTAGCAAGTAAGATTCCTTTGGTTGAGCTTGCCATCTTGCACAAACCTCTACTGCAAATGCTATATTAGGTCTGCTTGCAGTTAAATAGTGTAGAGATCCAATAATTCTTCTATATAACTTTCCATCAATATATTTTCCATTTTCATCCTTCCCAAGAATGACTCTTGCACACATTTTTGTATCTGGTGTGCCACTTGTATCCATACCATATTTATGTATCAAGTCATTTGTATACATGGCTTGATTGATAAAGATGCCATCTTCCATTTGTTTCACTTGTAAACCAATAAAGTAATTGAGTTCTCCCATCATACTCATTTGAAATTTACTTTTCATCAAATTTGCAAATTTCTCACATACCTTTTCATCTTCTGATCTAAAGATGATATGATCAACATAGATTTGAACGAGCAATATGCTTGCTCCTTCTTCTAGCTTGAAGAGTGTCTTGTCAATGGTTCATGTGCTGAATCCATTATTGATTAAGAATAGTTGTAGTGTCTCATACTAGGCTCTAAGAGCCTGTTTGAGTCCTTATAGTGCCTTTTTGATCTTGTATACTTTGTCTTCCTTCCCTTTGAGATGGAAACCAGGAGGTAGTTCCACTTATACTTCTTCTTCTAGGAGTCCATTCAGAAATGCACTCTTGACATCCATTTGATACACTTTGAAATCTTTGTGAACTGCAAAGGCTAGGATGAGTCTGATTGCTTCCAATCTTGAGACGGGTGCAAAGGTTTCATCATAGTCTATGCCTTCAGCTTGAGAGTATCCCTTTGCAACTAGTCTTGCTTTGTTTCTGACAATAGTTCCTTGTTCATCCATCTTTTTTCAGAATATCCATTTTGTTCCAATGATGTTTGCCATGTCAGGTCTATCAAAAAGTTCCCAGACCTCGTTTCTCTCAAATTCATTGAGCTCTTCTTGCATGGCTGTAGTCCAGTCAGCATCATGAATTTCATCATTTATTGTTTTGGGTTCCACCTGTGATAGAAAACAAGTTAGCATGATCTTCAGTTGTCTTGTGGTTCTGACTCATGTATGAAGATCTTCAATGACTTGTTCTTTAGGATGATCTCTTAGACAGTTTAAATCAAGCTGGAGTTGCTCTTGATCTGGTTCTTCCACAGCTCTTTCTTGTGCATCAACTTCATGATCTTGTGTTGGTGCTTTTGATGTTGCGTTGACTAGTACTTCATCTTGATTACCAAAAGTGTGGTCCAGAATGGTAGTTGGTACTGTTGTATTCATGTAAAATTTTCCTTGTGCAGGTTTTTCTTCAAAGGTGTGTAGGCTTTCACCGTTGGTGTTTGGTTCATAAAAAACTACGTGAATTGATTCTTCAATTACCATGGTTCTTTTGTTGAGCACTCTGTATGCTTTGCTAGTGTCTGAGTATCCCATGAAGATTGCTTCATTAGCTTTTTCAGCAAAAGTATGTAGCTGATTCCTGTTCAAAACAAAACATATAGATCCAAACATATGCAATTGTGAAATGTTTGGTTTTCTTCCATTTCAAATTTCATATGATGTTTTTCCATGATGTTTGTTGATGATGGATCTGTTTTGAGTATAGTAAGTTATGTTTTCTGCTTCAACCCGAAATCTTTTTGGTAGGTATGCTTCCGCAATCATGGTTCTAACTGCTTCTTTCAGACTTCTGTTTCTTCTTTCTGCTACTCCATTTTGCTGTGGAGTCCCTGATACTGTAGTGGATTTTGTACTCCATTTTCTTCACAGTATGTTCTAATTACTTCATTTAGGAATTATGTTCCTCTGTCTGATCTTATCTTGATTATCTTCAATTCTTTGTCATTTTGAATTCTTCTCAATAAGGTAGCTTCTTGAGTGTCTCTATTTTCTTGTTCATGAAAATGGTCTAAGTGAATTTGCAGAAGTCTTCAACCACTACTAAAGTGTACTTCTTTCCACTTACACTCACTGGTGTTACTGGTCCAAAAAGACCCATATGCAATAGATGTAGAATCATGTTTGTTGATTGTTGTGGTTTTGACTTGAAAGAGCTTTTAATCCACTTTCCTTTCTGTCATGCGTCACAGAGACTTTCCTTTTTGAAAGTAATGTTAGGTAGGCGTTCTACAAGCTTTTTCTTTGACAACTTGTTGATAGTCTTGAAGTTAAGATGATTTAATCTTCAGTGCCAAATCCAACTGGTTGATTGCATTTTCTTGACAAGAAGACATGTTTCTACTTTTGCTGACTTCCAATCTGCAAAGTACATGTTGTCTTCCCTTTTCCCTGCAACAAAAATTGTGCTGGTTTGATTGTGAATCACTTTACATCCTTCTTTGCTGAAGTGCACATTGTAGCCTTTGTCATAGAATTGACTAATGCTTAGAAGATTGAAATTCAATCATTTTACATAAGCCACATTCTGAATCTTTAGATTGTTCTTTAGCATGATGCTTTCCCCCTTAATTTTATCGGGGTTTTCCTTGCCTTAAAAGGTAAATTTGGGTCCATCAAAAGCTTTAAAGTCAGTTAACCATCCTTTCTTTCTTGTCATGTGTCTGGAACATCCACTGTCTATGTACCATATATCCTATAAAACAAATTAAGCAAGTTTAGGTACCCAACACTGTTTGGGTCCATACCTATTAGCTGTCATGCCTTTTACTCCAAGTGTATACCCAAATGATTTTCTTCTTGGAGGGTTGAAGTCACCAACCTCATAAGTATAAGGCATGTCAAAATATCTCTTGATAGAATTATTTTGATACATTTCTCTACCTTTAAGTGCATTAGCATCCTTTTTCACCTTTCAAAATGCAGGAGGAGCCTTATTTTCATAATGCTTCTTGTGTCCAGGAACATGTCTGGGTTGTCTTTTCCTAAACATGTGTTGCATAGCATGGAATGGTTTCTTCTTGTATTTTGTGGGTGCAACATTCCAATCATCTTCTGAAGGGTAAAATGTGCCCTTACCTTTCAGTAAGCTTTTGCCTTTACTAGACTGGTGTGATAATTTACTCTACTGTCCAACTGCACAGGGTTTTAACTTCACTGGTGTAGGATGAGTAGTTGAAACTATGGTTTGTCCCTTTTTGAATTTAGGTCCAATTTTGGTCCTTGATTCACAATTGTGTTGTCTATTGTTTCCTTTCTCATCTTGACAGTTGTAACCAAGACAACATCTGGATCCAAATCTTTTTGGGGGTTTGTAAGCTAGTGCTTCAAGTGGTGCAGTGGTGCTCTTAACTGGTAGGGAGGTTTTCTCAGCTGGTTTGTCAACACCAGATGAGTTATCATCTACTACTTTTTGACCAGTTGAGTGTACTTTCTTACTAGTTGATTCAGCTTTCAGATCATCCAGTTCTTTCTTTAATCTTTTATTTTCCTCTCTAAGTGTCTCACATTTTTGTTCCTCAATTTCATGATTTATTTTAATTTCTTCAAATTTACCCATGATATTTTGAATTAGATTTGCAGAGTCTAATGGAAAAATAGAAGATTGTGCCGTGTCAGATGTGGATGCATTTGATGAGTATGAACTAGATATTAACTATGTTTCATCAATTTCCTTAGCCATAAGACATAGATAGACCTTTTCAATGTCTGAGCTGTTGGATCCACCATCATCTGAATCATTATCTTATGATTCTTCATCCTTTTCACTACTGGTTTCAGGTTTAAGTGCCGTTTTGCTCTTTCTTTTATCTGTTGCTTTATATTTCTTCTTTTCCTTGTCTTTGTCTTTTTCTTCAGGACAATCTGTCTTGAAGTGTCCTTTCTTCTTGCAATTGAAGCATCTGTATTCAACATCTTTTTTCTTCATGTCTTTGCTTGAGTTTGACTTCTTGCTTAACGATGAACATGCCTTGAATTTTTTCTTCTTACTGAACCTGTCAAAACACTTAATGAGTAAAGAAATTTGTTCTTTTAATTCTTGGGTTTCTTTGCTACTTGTGTCAGCTGCTTTGCTTTGCTGGGGGTCAACCAGTGCAATGGCCTTGTGTGCCCTCTCTGGTGCACCATCTTCATTGTTTAGTTCAAACTCATAAGATTTTAATTGAGACATCAAGGTCAATGTGTCAGTTTTTGCAAGATTTAGTGTTCCTCTAAGTATTGATGTGACGATCTTCCTTCTTTCAGGTAGACCTCTCAAGATTTTCAGACAAACTTCGTTCTGTGGGTATACATGTCCAAGTTACTGTTGTTCACTGATAATGCTTGAGAATCTGTTATCCGTTTGATCAATGGATTCACCAGTCTTTATTTTGAAATTCTCAAATTTCTATTGTGCAACAAACAGTTTGTTTTCTTTGACTGTCTCTGGTCCTTCATTGATAAGTGCTAATTTGTCCCACATCTCCTTTGCTGTTTTGCATTCTTCGATCCTCATGAACATGTTACTGTCCAGAGTCTTCAAGATCATGTCTTTTGCAACAAAGTCGAGATTTGCTCTCCTTCTATCATCTTTGGTCCAATCCTTCTTAGATTTCTCTATTTCCTTTCCTTGATCTGCTCATGTGGTAACCACATTCATGATCTTGATTGGGCCATCATTGATAACATCCAGCATCTCCTCATGAGTTGCTGCAAGATGAGACAACATACTCATTTTATATTCATCAAAATAATTAACATTGAATATGGGTACTTTAGACATGAAATTTGAAGAATCCATAGTCATAGATAAAAGATATGTATATATATATATATATATATATATATATATATATATATATATATATATATATATATATATAAAGCACATATTTGAAAACTACTTTGAAAATATTTGATCTCCTTGTTACCAGAAATCATATCTTAACATGTTCTGAACTAAGAACACTGCTCTGATACCAATTGTTGGTCCCAAAGATGTGTGAGAATATAGTCAGGGGGTGAAGGACTATATTGGAGTTTCAAAAACTTTTCTTATTGTTAAAAACTTTTGGATAGTGGATAAGTCCCTTCTTATAGTTGTTTCAAAGTAGGTTATGCACACACAGAGTATGAACAAAATGCAATAAGTAAATTTTGTAAAGTAAAGTGTTGTAATTAAATGAACACAAAGGTTTATAGTGGTTCAGGGTTGTGTAATCCCTTAATCCACTCTTCTCATGTGATGATTGGAGGAATTCACTATTGACTTTCACCAATACTATAGTGTGATTGTCCATGGCCTACACAAACCTCACAATCTTCAAGACTATCACTCCTTGGCTTCAAAAGTTTCAATGACTCAGTCTTCAACACTGTTCTTTAGGAACAAATCCTTCAGCAGTTATCACAAACACAACTCCTTATAAGATGACTCTGATTCAATTGCTTGACCGGGGTGTGCATTGATTTCACAAAGCGGTTGATCAAACTCAGTGCTTGATGTAGAATTGTAGCTCTGAATGCTGAGTTGATCTCTAGATGTGTTTTTTTAAGTTCAGATAGAAGGCTTAAGAAATTGACAGAGTTTCTGCTTATTCTTGAATGATCAAATCAATGTTCTTTCTATCTGTCAATGCCTTCTATATATAGCCTTGATAATCCTTGATTTGAATTTATGTTCATCATGTTACAGTTAATGATCTGATCAAGCTGATTCCAAGTTGCAAGGATCAAGCAACTCAACGATCCGAAGCAGAGACAATCATCAGCAGACTCTCCTCAGCAGTCTACTAATGGGTTGGAAATAAAATTTATGTTTTGATGATAATTCATCATATTTACTCAGAATATTATCTTAACCTCATTGATGAAGTGCAGAAGCTAGCTGTTATAGTGAAAAGCTAAAGGATGTCTAGATTTGAATGTATAGGTTTTACTAGAGTCTGATATTTGTATAGGTTACATCAGACAAGCACTGTAATAGTTAGTGTGTCGTGAAACTGAAAAGTGGAAGTCATTTAGAAAACTGGAAATCGTTAAGATAAACAAACTGACTCAGAATACACCAATATGAAACTGCAGAAGATAAGTTCGCTGAGGGACACAAACTCGGTTGGCTTATCTAGAAGATAGAAGAACTGAGGGTCACAGACTCAGTTATAGAAGTTTGAAGAACTGAGGGTTCAAACAAAGTTATGAAGATTACAAGTCGAGACGATAAAGTTAGACTTCAGGCAAGTTTGTTGTGACCTGAACTGACTTTATGGATCTTGTATGAAGACCTAAGAATTATAAGGAAAATGAATTCTTAATTGTTTATGGTGTACTCTGATTAAGTCAATTATAATCGATGTAAACTCGAGATCTCGATATTTGAAGAAGAGTAAAATCTCAGTCAATGCTCCAAGTCAGTCAAGAAGCGACAATCGATAAACTTAGTATAAAAGCGATCAAGAACTTCGTTTTATATGTCACCATCCAACAAAGCGATAGTACAAATTGAACGTTTTAAAGGAAGAAAAGCTATTGGATGAAATACTGACACATCAGAACGGTCAGAAAATATAGCCGTTACAAAATAGACGTGGATACAATTCGAATTCAAGCAAGATGAACGTTGGACCTTACACTATAAATAGAGGAATTTGCACCAAGAACAAAAAAAGATGAATTATTAAGATCAACAAGCATTTTTGTGCACCAGTCTTAGTTATTCGAATTGCTATCATCTCTGCGCTATAACAAGATCATATTAAGAATTTCTTCAAGTGTTCAAGCTACACAGAATTTATCTAGATTCAGACACTTTGAAGAACCACAAACAAGAATCAATTTAATGATTCTTAGCCCAACTTTGATTCTACATCAAAGGTTTAGACTGTGAAGCAAACTGGGAAGGTTCTGCCAAGGACAGTTGTTACAAGTAGTCGGGTAGACTGTGTTTGTGGTGGTAGCTGGTGAAGAGGCATATGTAACCCTTCACGGACCAGTGTTCAAGCAATTGAAAAGCAGCAATTCTACCTGTTCTACAACTTTTTAGATAGTGAAGCTAGGGATTAGCCAAGGACTATTGTTTAGGACTTTTTGTAACTGCTCACCTCAAGAAGTTCTAGTAGAATTTTCCTCCTACACCACAGGGGAAGAGAGGACTGGCAGGATTACACCACCTAGAACCTATATAATATTTGCCTCATTTACTTTACGCACTTATTTATTTACTTAGCATTTATCTAGAGCATTCTGAGAATTGATTGTTATACAACTCACAGCTCACAGACTGACCTTCACCAGATTTTAGTTTAACACACTCAGCTTTCACATAGAATAACAAGATCAAGAAAAAGGCTAGAAATATATCCGCTGCTGGTTGGCTTAGTTTTTGCTTAAGTATGTTTTATTTAAACTCAGCTTAGTCAGCTTAACTCCACACAAGTTTTAACTAAACTTTAATTTTCTTAAAATCCAGTTTTAGGGACAAGTTTATTCACCACCTAAACTTGTGTTAGCCTTTCCAAGGGACCAACAATTGGTATCGGAGCAGTGTTTCTTTAACAAGCCATTGTTAAAAGCTCATTTGCTCTAAATCTCCTGTAGTTGTTCTTATAAGAAAGCTCAGTTTCCAGTTCTTATATAATCTGTTTTCACTCACTCACAATGGATAATAATCAGTATGCAAGATAGATGCTTATATGCAACATGGACAGATTTGATGAATATAAACGTCATATGCAGGCTTTTCTAGCTGCTACTCATTATGAAATTATGGACATACTCACTGATGGACCAATTCAGATCACTCACATGCAAACTTTTGGTCAAGATCAAGTTCGAGTTCCAAAGCCCAAGGCTGAATGGACTAGTGATGATCGCAAGCAAAACTATCTCAACAATGTTGCTATGGATTTTATCCTCAGAACTCTTGACAGCAAAATGTACTTAAAACTGTAAGACTGCACAACTGCTCAAGAAATGTGGGACAAACATCAACTAGTTTGTGAAGGAACTGACTCGATCAAGGAAAACAAAATCTCAGTTGCAAAACAAAAGTTTGAGGATTTCAAGATGAAAACTGGAGAGACCATTGATCAAATGGAGACAAGATTCAGTGCTATCAAGGATGAATTAGACCTACACAAGATTGAATACACAAAGAAAGTAATCAATACAAGAATCTTGAAGGCATTACCAATGTGCTGGAAGATGAAGGTCACTCATATGGAAGAATCTAGAAGACTTGACATAGAAGACTCCTTCAAAATCTTCTCAGATTAGAAAGCTTATGAATTCAGTGAAGATTTTACAAGCACAACAGCAATAATCAAAGCACTGAAAGAACCAAAAACCACAGCACTTGCAGCAGCATCAAATGATTCTCAAGAAACATCCACAAACAATCTTCAACAGTTGGATGAAATAGAGGAACAAATGGCTCTTATGATGAGTAGAATCAGAAGGATGAAGAATGGTCATCCTGTAACCCAGAAGTTCATCAAGAAGACTCCTGAGAAAAGAAAAGATGATGAGTATCTTGGTTTCAACTTTAAGAAGCCTAGACACTACAAAGCTGAATGTACAGAACTGACCAAGAAGACTCAGCAAAGAAGAATTGGCAGAAGAGCACTCCTTGCAGGAGATGAGTCAGACTATGAAGCTGGTACTGAAAGGCTATTAGATGACACAGCTTTAATGGCACACATGGAAGATCTTCCATGAAAAATGCATGTTCATCAATAGCCGATTCCAATCCAAGAAACTCAGAATTAGAAGTGACTCTTGACGATTTGATGAGTCAGCTTGTCACCATACAAGCTGGTTATGAATCAATCAAAGCTGAGAAAGAATCTCTAATTCTAGAAGTCAAAAGATTGAATGATGAACTGAACACGTTAAAACTAAGCAGAACTGCCAAAGGAAAGAATCAAGATGTCCATCTTGCACGCCAAAGAAGAATCGAATCTTTTGCTCACTCTAGTTCAAAGAATCGGATCCAAATCGGTAAGCCATATGGAGATAGAGGCGGCTTAGGATTTGATACACAAAGAAACATTGAAAAGAGGAACGAGTAAGGCAATCGAACCTAATACCAAAACTGGTGTTAAGTTCATAGCTGAACAATGTCCTCAGACTAAGAAGCATGTTGCACCAGTGAAACAAGTTCAACGTGAATCAAGTCAACCTCAGTGTCAATTTTCAAAAAGATCAGCTATAAACAACAACAGGTTCAACCAAAAAGGTAAATCAGCTGAACATCAAGAAAATAGAAAAAGTCGATCTCTCTTTGAATCTACTAAAGTCGATCGGGCCAAGAACCGGAGAAACTTGGTCATATTAAATCCAAGAATATTAATTATTCAAAGATTCACAAAATCAAGGGAAAGCGATTATTTCCAATCGATGATGATGGAATATCTCTCGATTGCAATATTCAAACCGATGAAAACAATCATTTCGTGCGTAAAACTTATTACAAGTTTCAGCCCAAAGGTCAGCAAAGGACTCGTTACAGTCCTCAACATAGACCTCAGTACAAAAGAAATGATGGTTATTATTCAAGTTTCAATAATAGAAAGCATCATGGAAATAAGTTTCAGTCAAAAGATCTGAGAGATCATATAAATAAGACACAGTCCAAGCATAGATACTATGGGAGTGTGGCTTACATATATGAAAACAAGTGAAAAAATATCCGAAGAATAACTAAAGGATATATTCCTAGAGTTGTACTGACAACTGACCCCCATGGACCCAAACAGAGTTGGGTACCTAAAAATGTTTAATTATTATTGCAGGATGTTTGGTACTTTGACAGTGGTTGCTCTAGGCACATGACAAAGAGCAAGGACTGTCTCAGTAACTTTATTGCAAAGGATGGACCAAAAGTTAATTTTGGAAGTAAAGACGAACCTGGATACACCAAAGGGTATGGTACCTTAATCAGAAATGGACTAACAATCAAGAATGTATCTTATGTAGAAGGATTACATTACAATCTGCTCAGCACCAGTCAATTCTGTGATATGGGATACAAAGTTACTTTTGATAATGATTTCCGCATTGTCGTCAGCGAAACAGCATTTCAAGTTGTTTTAGCCGGAAGAAGAAAAGAGAATATGTATGTTGTAGATTGGACAACAGCCGTTGTAGAAACCTATTTGCTTGTGCATACCAAATCGTAAATCGGTTGGTTGTGGCACAAGAAAGCGAGTCATCTAAACATTGATGACATCAACACCTTTGTCAAGAAACAGCTAGTCATTGGACTACCAGAAATCTCATATAAGAAGGATAGCTTATGTGATGCGTGTCAACAAGAAAAGCAAACAAAAGCAAGTTTCAAAACTAAATCTCAGCATTCAACAACCAGAGTTCTGGAACTACTACATATGGACTTATTTGGACTTATTACACCAATTAGTATCAGTGGAAAGAAATATACATTGGTGGTAGTAGACAATTTTTCAAGATACACTTGGGTTATCTTCTTAACCAAGAAAAGTGAAACCAAGCAAAGACTTACTGAACTTTTCAAGAGACTTCAGAATCAGAAAGGAGTATCAGTTGTGGAGATAAGATCAGATAAAGGAACTGAATTCCTCAACAATGTGATTTTTGAATATTGTGAAGAAAATGGTGTTTTACACCAACTCGCTGCTACATCAACACCTCAACATATTGGTGTAGCTGAAAGAAGAAACAGAACACTCAAAGAAGCAGGAAGAACGATGATCTGTGAAGCAAAACTACCTGAAAGATATTGGGCAGAAGCTGTTATCATAGCTAGCTATATACAGAACAGAGCTTTCATGAATAAAAGGCATGAGAAAACTCCTTATGAAATTTGAAATGGAAGGAAACCAAATGTTTCTTACTTTCATGCTTTTGGAAGCAAATGTTTCATACAAAATAATGGGAAATATCAACTTCATGTTTTCCAGCCCAAAGCGGATGAAGGAATTTTTCTAGGATATTCAAGTGTCTGCAAAGCTTTTAGAGTACTAAATAAAAGGACACTCAAGCATGAGGAATCTATACATGTAGTGTTTGATGAACCAAACTTTCCCGGTGAAACAACTGAAGACAGACCAGAACCAATTCTCAGTCGCAGTTAACAGTGTTGCCAGAATCAGTTTTTGTTGACATTGGAAGACTACGGATTTCAGAATGTTCAGATCCATATCAGTCTCAGTTTCCAACTACTCAACAACCCACTCATGAACAACATGATTCTGACTCAGTTGAAGAAATTCAAGAACCAGTTCTTGAAGAACCAGTCGAACAAAATATAGATCCCTTGATGCAAACACCTGCTTATCAATGGATGAGAGATCACCCTGAAGAACAAGTTATTGGTGACACTCTAGCTGGCGTTCGAACAAGACATCAACTAGATGCAATGATTGCATGTTTTCTATCTCAATCTGAACCTAAGGAAATAGAAGAAGCTTTGAAAGATGCAGACTGGATACTAGCTATGCAAGAAGAACTTAATGAATTCGATAGAAATCAAGTATGGGAATTGGTAGAAAGACCAGTTCATGTGAATATCATTGGAACCAAATGGGTTTTCAGAAACAAACTTGATGAAGATGGGAATATCATCAGAAACAAAGAAAGACTTGTAGCTAAAGGATATTCTCAAGGAGAAGGCATAGACTTTGATGAAACTTATGCACCAGTTGCAAGATTTAAAGCAATCAGGCTATTTCTCGCCTTTACAGCTCACAAAAAGTTCAAAGTATACCAGATGGACGTTAACAGTGTATTTTTGAATGGAATACTTGAAGAAGAAGTGTATGTTAAACAACCACCTGGATTCGAGATCAAAGATCAAGCTGATAAAGTTTTCAGACTAAGGAAAGCTCTTTATGGACTTAAACAAGAACCAAGAGCTTGGTATGAAACTCTATCTCAGTTTCTAGTGGATAATGGATTTATCAAAGGAACTATCGACAAAACCTTATTCAGAATGAAAAATGAAGAGAACACTCTACTTGTTCAGATCTATGTTGATGACATCATTTTTGGATCAGAAAATGAACAATTTTGTGAGAAATTTGCAAGTTTAATGAAGAGAAAATTTCAGATGAGTATGATGGGAGAATTGAATTATTTTCTTGGATTACAAGTTAAACAATTAGATGATGGAATTTTCATTCACCAAATCAAGTATACAAGAGAACTTATCAAAGAGTTTGGTATGGAGAAATCAGCTGGAATTTCTACACCAATGGGGACCAACATCAGGCTAGATTAAGACAAAGAAGGCAAAGATGTTGATCAAACACTTTACAGAAGAATGATTGGAAGCTTACACTATCTTACAGCAAGTAGGCCAGATATAACTTTTACTGTTGGTGTATGTGCAAGATTTCAGTCAAAACCAAAGGAAAGCCATCTACAGTTGTAAAAAGAACCTTGAAGTATCTGAAAGATACAAATGGAGTTGGAATTTTGTATTCAAGAGAAGGAGAATTCAAGCTGATATCTTACTCAAACTCAGATTATGCAGGATGCAAAGTGGACAGAAAGTGTACCTAGGCACATGTCAGCTACTAGGAAATAGACTTGTGTCTTCGTTTAGCAAAAAGCAAAACTCGATCTCAACTTCAATAGCTGAAGCAGAGTATATAGCAGCTGGAAGTTGTTGTGCTCATGTTTTATAGATTAGACAGCAATTAAGAGATTATAGGATAGAAGAAGGAACGATTCCCAAAATGTGTGATAACACAAGTGCAATTGCTATAACTGACAATCCAGTTTTGCACTCAAGGAAAAAACACATTGATGTGCGTCATCACTTTATAAGAGATCATATGGAGAAAAAGGATATTACAGTTCTTTATGTACCTACTGAAGATCAGTTGGCTGATATCTTTACAAAGCCATTGGACAAAGAAAGATTTGCCAAACTAAGAACTGAATTAGGGATAATTAAAGTTAGTTAAGTCAGTTAAGCCAGATATTCGTCAAGGGGATTAATCATTGTTATGTTTGGTGTGCTCACTTAACAGATTAGTCATTGACATCAACAATCTCAAACTGATCAACTAAAACTGAAAGATTTAACGGAGGCTGGCGAACCCGAAAGCAGTTTTTATTCCAGTCAACTTAAGTCAAAAGTTGATAAGATAAAACCAACAGAGGTTATATCACATTTAATTAACGCAGTTCTTTTGTCAGAATATATTGCGTGTACACACCCATTCCATTATCGAATAAAGTACATGTCTTGGTTATACAAACCATCATGGAATTTGAAAAGTTGTACTAATCAACCGCCAGTACATCATCCCTATATATCCAACCCTCGTTCACACTCTCCTTAATCAGACGTTTCAAAATTCTTTTAAACTCAATCTTTTTCTTGAAAACAAAATCAAAATTTTCATAATCCTTTCATCTCATAATTCAATTTTTGTTTTCACACCCAAAAATGACCACCTCAAAGAAATCAGAAGAAGAAAGATTGATCACAGAGTTAGATGTGTATACATTTGAAATTTATGAAACTATGTGCAACAACACTCTGTTAGCGAGTTATATCTACGAGAAGATCCAGAAACAACAAGGATTAAAAACATTCTGGAGGTTACTTTCAACGAAAAACGTGATGTGGAAGGGATTTTGCAGTTCTGGGAGAATATGCATTTGGTAAGAGACTCCCTAATCACTATAGTTCGTGGAGATCATATTGTTATCAATGAACGAGTCATGAAGTCACTATTTGGTTTCACAAATTCATCTATGACATCAATAGATTTGACTTCCCTACCATTGAAAATGGACGCCTTTCTTAAGCAGATTACTTCATCTAAAGAACCAGTAGAAGTTGGTATTCATGTTGATAAACTCAAGCCAGAGTTTGGATATCTCAGCAGATGGCTCAGCAAACATGTTATTGGAAAATCCAAAGGAATCAGTGCATTATCCGATGACAATGTTTCTCTGATGAACAAAATTTGGGACGAAATAGAATTCAATTGGGCCGGTTATGTCGTCAATCAGATAAAGATGCAACACTTAGCTGAATTAGAAAGTGTACAAAGAGCTCAAGCTAAAGGACAAGCAACTATTGGCAGATTTTGACTGAAGAAAACACTCAGTGGAATCATTCAATTTTATTTGGAGAAACTCAAATACAGAGGAAATCACAGGGAAGAAAGCAAGACAAACTGCAGCTACAACTACTAATACAGAGGAAATCGCAGCAGTCACAAGAACAACTTCCCAACCTGAAGTCAGACAGAAAAATGTGTCTCAGCAGGAAGCTGAACACAAAGGAATCAAGCGGAAAGCTGACTCAGCAAAAGAAAGATCAGTTGTAAAATGTTTGTACCCAGGAACTTCAAGTAAGAAAGCACCAACTGAGGGGGAACAACAACAACTGACAACTGAAGTTACAAAGGAAAATATCACTGCTGTTTATACTTCTCACTTACAAAACCAATCAGATCAGCAATCAGTCTCAGTTTTTGAAGCTGACAGAATTATCAAGCTAATGAAGATGAAACTCAAACCTGAAGATTCTCGTGATGCTATCTTACAATCTGAAGAGAATCAGCCACATCATCTATTCCCGAAGATATTTCAAAGAAGAAGGATGATGATGAAGATGATAATTCAAGGAAAGAAGCTGATATGACTACAGTTTTGCAGACATACACTCAACCTTAATCTCCAGCTACGCAAGCTGTAACTCAGCAAGAAGGTTTGCCAGTTGGAACTCAGACAACTGACAATCAGCAAGCAGCTGATGGAATTAATAATCAACAACTTATGATCATTGAAGATATCGCTCAGTCTAAAGCTCAAACAGAAGCAACATATGATAATTCAGATATCCTGACAAATGAGGAATCGGCCAAAGTTCATTAGAACTTGAAGATTGTGCTCAGCCAAAAGGATGCATACAATAGGCTTCTATCAAATATCTCTGGATATCTAGTTTATAGAACTAAAACAGATATCTCAGTTCATGCAAGACTAGAAATGATCCATAAGTCAAGTTCAAGTTCTGCCTCAAAAATTTTGTCACTTAAATAGAAACTTAAAGACTCAACCACAGTAGATAGGGAAACACATGCTCAGGCTCACTAGCATATGAATCAGCACATATACGGGTTAGAGAATCAGCTCAAAGAAGTACTTGCTTCTCAGCAATGTATCTCAGCCGATCAAAAGGCAACCCATGCTTTGGTAGATCAATTGTATGATGCCAAAAAAGGGGAAGCTGAAGAAGAAAAGCTGAAGTTACTCAAAGAAAAGAAGCAAATTGAAGACGAATTGGAAAGATATAAATCAGATCCAAAGTTCTTAAACATAGAGTTAACTGACGAGCAGCTCATTGAGAAATATAGTCAACCTGAAGATCGGAGAGCTACTCTTACAAAGGATCTGTGGTTAAATTTTGTCAAAGATCATAATCCTATCAAAGCCAAGTACAAGGATAAGACTATTGAAGAATCCTTGAACTACTTTTTATCTGATGAACTCTACAATCAGAAAATGGCGCAATATAAGAAGATTGAAGACAAACTGAAGATTAAAGACAAAGCTGAACAAATGAAAGATGATGTAGCAGAATTTGAAAAATACTACTTGAATGAATCAGCTTTACCAAATTTAATTTTATGGAGAAAATGGAATGAAGGAAGTCAAGTAGACTATTACAAGACCTTTTCAAAGGAAGACTCAAAACTAGAACATGATTATCGTTTACATGACAAAGAGATGAAGTATATCTCAGTTAAACAAAAAGCACAGAAAGGAGCTTAGTCTTTAGTCAAATTTATTTGAACGAAGTGTAACTATTTGAGTTTTTGCGTGTTTTAATGAAATCCAGTTTTCCAGTTTTACAGTGTTTTACATTGTTTTGATCTTTAAGCTTTTCTTTTAGGGAGAGTTTTGGCATCATCAAAAAGGGGGAAATTGTTGGAAATAAAATTTATGTTTTGATGATATTATCTTAACCTCATTGATGAAGTGCTGAAGCTAGCTGTTATAGTGAAAAGCTAAAAGATGTCTAGAATTGAATGTATAGGTTTTACTAGAGTCTGATATTTGTATAGGTTACATCAGACAAGCACTGTAATAGTTAGCGTGTCGTGAAACTGAAAACTTGAATTCATTTAGAAAACTGGAAATCGTTAAGATAAACAAACTGACTCAGAAATACACCAATATGAAACTGAAGAAGATAAGTTCGCTGAGGGACACAAACTCGGTTGGCTTATCTGGAAGATAAAAGGTCTGAGGGTCACAGACTCAGTTATAGAAGATTGAAGAACTGAGGGTTCAAACTCAGTTATGAAGATTACAAGTCGATACTATAAAGTTAGACTTCAGGAAAGTTTGTGGTGACCTGAACTGACTTTATGGATCTTGTATGAAGACCTAAGAATCATAAGGACAATGAATTCTTAATTTTTTATGGTGTACTCTGATTAAGTCAATTATAATCAGATGTAAACTGGAGTACTGATATTTGAAGAAGAGTAAAATCTCAGTCAATCCTCCAAGTCAGTCAAGAAACTGACAACTGATAAACTTAGTATAAAAGCGATCAAGAAACTCGGTTTTATATGTCACCATCCAACAAACGATAGTAATAAATAAGCGTTTTAAAGGAAGAAATGCTATTGGATGAAATACTGACACATCAGAACGGTCAGAAAATATAGCCGTTTCAAAATAGACGTTGATACAATTCGAATTCAAGCAAGATGAACATTCGACTTTACACTATAAATAGAGGACTTTGCGCCAAGAACAAAAAAAAGAATAATTAAGATCAACAAGCATTTTTGTGCACTAGTCTTAGTTATTTGAATTGCTATCATCTCTGCGCTATAACAAGATCATATTAAGAATTTCTTCAAGTGTTCAAGCTACACAGAATTTATCCAGATTCAGACACTTCGAAAAACCACAAAAAAGAATCAATTTATTGATTCTCAGCCCAACTTTGATTTTAATCAAAGGTTTAGACTGTGAAGCAAACCGGGAAGGTTCTGCCAAGGACAGTTGTTACAAGCACTTGGGTGGACTGTGTTTGTGGTGGTCGCTAGTGAAGAGGCATACGTAACCCTTCAAGGACCAGTGTTCAAGTAATTGAAGAGCAACAATTCTACCTGTTCTACAACTGTTTAGATAGTGAAGCTAGGGATTAGCCAAGGACTATTGTTTAGGACTTTTTGTAATAGCTCACCTCAAGAAGCTCTAGTGGAATTTTCCTCCTACACCACAGGAGAAGAAAGGACTGACAGGATTACACCACCTGGAACCTCTATAATATTTGCCTCATTTACTTTACGCACTTATTTATTTACTTAGCATTTATCTACAGCATTCTAAGAATTGATTGTTATACAACTCACAGCTCACAGACTGATATTCACTAGAATTCAGTTTAACACACTCAGCTTTCACATAGAATAACAAGATCAAGAAAAAGGCTATAATTATATCCGCTGCCGGTTGGCTCAATTTTTGCTTAAGTCAGTTTGACTAAAACTCAGCTCAGTCAGCTTAACTCCACACAAGTTTTAACTGAACCTTAATTTGTTTTAAATCCAGTTTTAGGGAAAAGTTTATTCACCCCCCCATCTATACTTGTGTTAGCCTTTTCAAGGGACCAACATGATGATCATTAGCAGCAGGCATGGACAAGGAAGTTAGTTAAGTTTGTTGAGAGTCAGTTGGGTCATTGTAACAACCCCAACCGTCTAGTCGGAACATAGAAGATCTATATATAATTCTAATTTTAGTTGCAGAATTCTCGATTGTAACAATTCCAAGTAAATGAATGAAATAGTTTTTCATGCCTTTTTCTTTTTTGAATTTTCAATGTTCATCTTCTTCCCCAATCGTTTTCTTCTGTGAATTCTGTGTTTATTTTCCAATTTCAACATGGTATTAGAGCGATTCCGCTTAGCTGTGTAATTTTTCATGTTTGCAGTGTGGAACTACAATCTTGTTGAATTTCTTGATTGAATTCGTATTGTGGAACTACAGTTCTCTTGTTCTTTTCTTGAACTTCTCACATTTCTTCTTCGATCATTTGAAATGGCAGAGATCGGAGATGGAGTTGTGAATCCTTATCACATTCATCATGGAGAGAATCCTTCGGCAGTGATTGTTCAGCCTGTATTGAAAGGAGTAGAAAATTACCATTGTTGGAAGAGAGCCATTTCCATGGTTTTGTCAATGAAGGGCAAATTGATGTTCGTTGATGGTTCTTTGCCAAAACCTGTAGAAAATCATAGAAATTATGAGATCTGGTGGCAATGCAACGATATGGTTTCAAATTGGTTGGTTAATTTAGTGGATACATCAATTCAGCAAAGCATCTTTTTGTTGACCATAGCACGAGAAATTTGGGTTGATCTTGTTCACAGGTTTGGAATTGGTAATGCCTATCGTTTATCAAATCTCCATGAAGAAATTTATGCCACCAAACAAGGTACAATGACGGTTACTCAATACTTTACAAAGCTGAAAAGTCTGTGGGACCAATTGATAATTCTAATACCAACACCACCTTGTACTTGTGATGCTTTACCAATTTATAGAGAACAAAATGAGTCTGACAAGGTTATTAGATTTCTCAAAGGCCTCAATGATGTGTTCAGTAATGTGAGATCTCAAGTCTTGATGGCTAAACCTATTCCAGATCTTGCTACTGTGAGCAGACAAAACTATCTTGAATGCTCAAACCACAAGAATTAAACCAGATGGTCAAGAACCTGCAACTCTATTTTCACAAGCTAATGGTTCATATGGAAGAGGCAGTGGTAGGGGAACTAGTAGAGGTTTTTCTTGAAATTACAGGAGACCACAGTGCACATATTGTGGAAAGAAAGTCCACACCATTGATAAGTGCTACAAGAAATATGGCTTCTCCAATAGTTCAAAAGGCAGAGGAAGAGGTCAAATCCAAGCCAATAATATCAGTTTTGATCAAGGTTTCACTCCAGAATCAGAGAATACAAATCTTGATTCACAGCAGTAAGAGCCAATGTAAGTTAGTTCCAACATGTTGACTAAATCTCAGTATAATCAAATCATGAACATGTTGAGACATATGCAGAGTGCAGATCCTCTTGAATCAGGACAACCAGTGGCACTCACTGTAAATGTTCATACTACTGCTACTTCATCAGGTACTATATATTACTGGATAGTAGATTCAGGTGCCACTGATCATGTTATCTATTCAATATCCTTAATGACTAATCCTAAATCAGTGACTGGTCTAAGTGTAACTTTACCTAATGGTGCACACACACAAATTTCACACACATAGGACAAGTAAAGATCAACAACAATCTAATTTTAGAACATGTCATGTGTGTCCAAAAATTCACTTATAATCTAATGTCAGTTAGAAGACTAACTAATGACAACAGATATTCTTTGTTTTTTGGAGCTCATGGTTGTACTATGCAAGACAATATCCTGAAGAGAATGATTGGTTCAGCTAATTTGGTGCAAGGACTATATATTCTAAAAGCTTATTCGATTGTTTCATCTATTGTTTGTCATTCTGCTGTGTTGCCTGATTTGATGCTATGGCATTACAGACTTGGTCATCCCTCTAGACAAAGATTACAAACTTTACATAAGTCCATTCCTGCTATTCAACCTTGTCTAGATTCTGATTGCCATGTATGTCCTTTAGCTAAACAGAAAAGACATAGTTTTTCTCATAGCATTTCTGTTACCAATAATGTTTTTGATTTAATGCATGTTGATATATGGGGTCAAAACACTTTCTGTACATACAATGGTGAATATTACATTTTGACTATTGTTCATGATCATTCTAGATTCCTTTGGGAACATTTAATGAAGGCAAAATCTGAAACCAGGTCTTTATTACAATCATTCTGTAGCACTATCTTCACTCAATTCAATAAACAAATAAAAAGAATAAGATCTGACAATGGTCTAGAATTCAAAATGAATGATTATTATGCACAAAAGGGAATCATCCATGAAACATCATGTGCGCACTCACCACAGCAAAATGGTGTGGTGGAAAGAAAGCACCAACACTTGTTGAATGTAGCAAGAGCACTTAGATTTCAATCTGGATTCCTAATGTCTTTTTGGGGATTATGTGTTAAACATGCTGTTATGTTGATCAATATCACACCTACACCCTTGCTGCAGGAACAAACACCATATTCCATACTGTATGGCAAACAACCTAACTACACTAATTTAAAAATATTTGGTTGTTTGGCATATGCAAATACCATTGCACAGGGAAGAAGGAAATTTGATAGCAGAAGTAGAAAGTGTGCCTATATAGGCAATCCACCACACACAAATGGTTACAACTTGATTGATCTTCAAACCAGGTTGTTTTTCACATCTAGAGATGTGATTTTTCATTAACACAATTTTCATTTCTTAACTAAAGATTGCATTGCTTGCATGCGGTTCATCTCTGCATTTGGCTTTGAGGACCACGTTAGCCTTTGGACGGACCCCTACCGTTTTGCTAGGGGTGCAATCCAGGTGATTTTGTTACTTTTATGATCTCTCTTTGTGCTCATGTTACTTCTGCTGTTTGATACACTCCCTTATATGATTGGTATAGCTTCTACCTCGGCTGTTGCTGACCACTTTACGTACCGGTCATGTCAGAATTTCACTTCCAAGAGGATGCGAAGATCGAAGAAAGCTCGCACGAGGACACGATGGGGAGAACGGCAATCTTCTTTCACTTCCAATTTGAAAGACAGAAGACAGAGAACCACCATCTATTTTATACGGATTTCCACTGATGTATTTATTTTTGGAGTAGGGGTTTTTTCGGGAATGCATAGAGCGAGTACTCTTCCCTATGTGGTGGATTTTCCTACACCGGGTTTGCTACACATAGGGTTTAAGGAGGCCATGCTATGCATTCTATCACGTAAACTTGGGGCGGGCCGGGATATGGCGAATGCTTTGTAGCTCTTTATTTCATCCTTTAATAAAATAAAATAAAGTTGCTTAAAAAAAACCTAAAAAAAAACTAAAGATTGCATTCCTAACAATGAATCTGTTTTACATGTTCCCAGTTTTCAAATATTAATTCTACTATGCTGGACTCACATCAGCTGGTTGAAGATTCAACTGATCATTCTGGAGATGCACAATATGAACATGAACCTTTATATGCTGGAGTTGCAGGTGATGCAGATTATGATGCATCTCAGGCATTTCATGCCCCTACTTCCAATCAAGAACTAAGTATATCCACCAGAGAAAGAAAATTACCTACTCATCTACAAGATTATCACACGGTCATAGCCACCACTACAACCCCTCATACTCTTGATAAAATGTTGTCTTATGATAATCTTTTAGAGTCCTACAAAACCATCTCATGCAATTTGTCAACTGATCAAGAACCTCAAACCTATACTAAGACTGTTGTAGATGATAATTGGGAAAAAGCTATGCAAGAGGAACTTGCATCTCTATACAAGACAAATACCTGGTCTATTGTTACATTACCAAAAGACAAAAGATCAAAATGGTGTAAGTGGGTGTACAGGATAAAAAGGAAAGTCGATGGTACAATTGACATATATAAAGCAAGACTTGTAGCAAAAGGCTATACACATACAGAGGGAATAGATTTCCTAGACACCTTCTCACCAGTGGCAAAAATGTCTACTATCAGATTATTCCTAAGTTTGGCCACATTAAATAAGTGGCATTTACATCAAATGGATGTTAATACAACATTTCTTCATGGAGACCTAGATGAAGAGGTCTACATGAGGCCCCCACCTGGACTTCCTGTTGCCAGCAAAAATCAAGTATGCAGGCTAACGGAGTCCTTATATGGTTTGAGACAAGCCAGTAGGCAATGGAATGCCAAACTGACTAAAACACTTACACATGCAGGATACATCCAATCTAAGTATGATTAACTGCTTGTTTACAAGAGGGAAAGGTTCTACATTTATTTCCTTCATAGTCAATGTTGATGATATAGTAGTAGGCAGTTCTAGTCTCTCAGAAATACAGAAGCTCAAAGACCTGTTGCACAAAGCATTCACCATCAAAGATTTGGGCCAGCTAAAGTACTTTTTAGGATATGAAATTGCAAGATTAGAATCTGGAATACTCATGAATTAGAGGAAATACTGCTTGGATCTTCTGACAGAATTTGGTTATTGTTGGTCCTGGAGAAAGGTAAAACTATAGTCAGAGGGGGCTGAATGACTATAGTGGAGTTTCAAAAACTTTTCATATATTTAAAAGCTTTTGGGCAGCGTATAATTCCCTTCTTTAAGTGTTGGTTCAAAGTAGATTATTCAATGACAGATATATAGTATGAAATGAAATAAAGTGATCAAAAGTAAATTGCTGAAAGTAAATAGACACAAAGTTTTATAGTGGTTCAGGGTGGTGTAATCCCTTAATCGACTCTTCTTCTGTGATGATTGGAGGAATTCACTTTTGTTTTCATAGATACTATAGCACGATTGTCCTTGGCTACACAAGCTTCACAATCTGTAAGACTATCACTCCCTGGCTTCAAAAGCTTCAGTGACTCAGTCTCTATCACTACTCCTTGAGAACAAATCTTTTAGCAGCTATCACAAAGGTTGCAACTCCTTCTCAGATTTCTCTGATTCAATTGCCTCAACTGATGTGAATTGAATTCATAGATTTGTTGATCAATCTCAGAGCTTGATATGGAATTAAAGTTCTGATTGCTGAGTTGATCTCTAGATGTTCCCTTTAAGTACAGATAGAAGGCATTGCACTTTGACAGAGTTTCTGCTTTTTTTCTTATTAGATTCAATCGTTATTTTCCTCTTCTGTCAATGCCTTCTATTTATAGCCTTGACAATCCTTGGTTTGAATTTCCGTCCATTGACTATTGAATATGGAGAATAATCCAATATTTAATTCTTGAATCCCCTTTAATTGTATTCTTCTTTTACTTTATTGATCATTGATTTGGGTGAGATCAGTGTACACCATATTTGTCAATGTATTTCATCATTTGAATTATAACTTAGACTTATCCAAGGTCATCACAGAATTTCTTGGTTATAAGTCAGACCCTAATGTCTTCATGCTTCTCTGCTGGTACTTGGCTAGCTTCATTCTGCCGGATATCTGTTTTACTTTGCCATCCTACCAACTAGTACAATATTTGTCTGACTCAACTTATATAACATGTCAAACTCTAACTAAAGACTTATACAGAGAATTCTAACTTATTTCAGGCTTGCTATAACAGCTAGTATGACCATCATCAAAACATAATAAAATGTTTCTAACAATTTCCCCTTTTTTGATGATGCCAAAACTCTCATAAGCCTGAACATAAGTATACCAAAATTTTCATAATAATCAACAGAATAAAACTCAAATTTTATTCATCCATTCAAGGGCAATAAGGAATGTAAGTTCAATACATATTCAGAGTGCTATAATTATATTTTACTCAATTCTGCTTTTTACCTCTTGAACTTTGTGGTCTGTACCTCCTCAATATCTCTGGAAACTTCCACTTCTAGTATGCCATAGTGGTGTACTCAGAGACCCCAAGGGATACTCTTTTCTTCATGAGTCTGTGAAAGTCAGGCATAGTCTCATTTGCCTTGGGTTCACCAAAATATTTCTCAAGTTTATCCCTTGCTTCAGCAATGTATGAATCAGCAAACTTAAGATTCTTGAACAGACCCCATTGTTCCTGACGGTTCATTCTCCCTGTAGGACTAAATAATTTTGCCATGTTGTCAAAATCTTCATGTTGTTCTCTGGATAAATCTTCTAGTCCTGTTGCAGAAATGGGTATGGATTGACTTGGTCTGCTGGTTGAGCCAGATCCAGTATTTGGTTTGAGGGATGCATACTCTCTTTTAACGTCATTGTATACCTTGGACATATCAGTTCTCATCCTCTCATCCTGATAGCTTAGCCAGTCTGCCCTTGCTTCATCTTGCATTTGATTTGGATACAGACCGTCTAGGACACTGAAGAACTCTCTTAAATTGTCTAGTACTTCAGCATCATATTCATCCTTATTTCTATGAGTAGTAAATGTTCTTTTCTCACAAGTATATCTGGTGCTACTGCTACCTCTGCTGGTGTTACCTCTGCTGGTGGTGAATCTGTGTTGGCTTGCTGATTACATCTAGGTTTTTGTTGTCTTCCGGATCTATCTCTATCATCATCTCTTCTCTGGATAGGATGAGGAAATCCTATGCAAGGTTCATTTGAGGCTTTTTCCCTTTTCTCTATAGCTTTCTTTAACTGTTCTTTAGCTTCCTTTCGGATTCTAAGTTCTCTATCTCTTGCACTTAGTTGTTCCTCAGTGAAATTTAGGGGTCTCATTGTGGATCCTTCAGCTTTAGGCTTATCATTTCTTTCCCCATTTTTGGCAGCATCATCCCTTTGCTGTAGTAAGATGATGTTTGTAGCTTCAGCTGTACCAATAAGAGTGTCTAGTTTGGACTCAATGGATGTGAACCTGGAGTCATGATCAGTCAGCTTTTGGGTTACACTTTGAAATCTAGTGCCAAAAGCAAGTGCCATGGACTCATTTTCTTGAGAAATGTCTTGTCTGAGTCCTGTAAGATTGTTGGTGATGTTGAGGTTTAACTGTTTCATCAAGTCACCTTGTCTTTATACAACATTGTTTTGTGCATCAATGTACTCAGCTACAGCTTGAAATCTTTTCTCTATGGAGTGGCTTTCATCTTTAAATGCCAGAGTCATAGATCTGAGATACATTGCTTGTTGTTACAGTTCCTCAGCCAACAAGTATGCTGCCTTTTCAAAGGTCTCATTGGATATGCCAGTAGTCAGCTAAGCAAGTTTACGGCTGATATCAGATGATTCTAGTGCAGTTTGCTGTCCCCTGTCTTAGAGATGCACAGTTGGAGGTACCTCAACTGATTCTTGGTGTTGTGTTGTTGGTTGAGTAACATCTACACCAGCTTCTACTTCTTTAAGTACTTGGGTAGATTTTATTTCTAGAGTATCAAGTCTCTTTTTCCTCCTTGCTCAGTGCCGGCAATTGTCTTGACTGGAGTGCCAGCATCTGTGCCAGTGTCTAACACTGTTGTTGGTTTAGCTGCAATGTCAACTGAAAGTTATGGAGCATTTAAAGGCTGTGGAGCCGGCTCAATCGTCTTGTCGTCTTCCATAGTCTGCTCATCATTTTGTGGTGCTAATGAAGGTGCCTTAGCTGGTGGGGTATTTTGTGCAAATCCTTGTGGTTGCAGGAATGAACATAGGAGTATGTTGTCATCAATTTCATCATCTGTTTGTTCAAGCTCCTTTTCTTGTCCATCATCACCATAAGCATCATTGCCATTATCATCATTATGATCATCATTGTCATGGTGTTAAGGGTGAATTTATACAGTTTATATTGATATATTTTATGATATTTTCCCCCGTATTTGTATAATTTGCATAAGAAACTAGTGTTTAATGGAATTATTGAGTAAATGAGGTTTTTAATGAGTTATTCGCAAAATTGGTTAATTTTGGTGTTTTAATCTTGATTTTATGATTATTTGAATGATATTACATTTTGCGATGTTTTTATGTGTTATAGATACATGTTTGAGGCTCAAAAGATGATCAAAAGTTGATTAAATTCGAGCTAATTGATGATAAAAGAGATAGTGAAGGAATGGGATACAGAAAAAAGAGATAAAGATCAAGAAATCAGAATTCGATCATATTGAACTGGCGTCCAGGTTCCGTCCAGAGTGGACGGGCGTTTGATTGAGTGAACGGGCGTCCGGAGGTGCGATTTTGATATATAGAGTTTGGACGCTGAAGTGGACGGGCGTCTGAGCGATTCCAGGGCAAACTGAACGAGCGTCCAGCAAGAGTGGACGGGCGTCCTTCGACCGACTTTGGCGAACCGACTCAAGACTCTATAAATAGCAGTTGTTTTCTCCACATATGAGAGACCAATTCCACAATACTCGAAACCCTAAACCTAAGGGAGGCTTTAGGCTGCGTTTTCACTTCTTTTATTCTAGTTTTTATGCTCCAAATTCTAGATTAAAAGTAGGTAGTTTTATGTTAGTTTTTCCTGCAATTCCAGGTTTCAAGAGGATGCTTAGAGGCTAAAAGCCTTGAACGAGCGTTGTGAAGCCGTCCGACTCAACAATTCAGTTCCGTTCTTGATTATTTTGTGAGTATTTAATTCAAGTTGTTTCTTTTATCATGTTTATGATGTTTGTTGCAATTCATATCGAAAGATCGTTGCATGTTGATTGTTTATTTTGATGAAAATCATGTTAAACTTTAGATCACCATGATAAAGAATAGATCTTAAATCTATATAACGAAAGTTAATAGGTTAGATTTCTAGATTAAAAACGTTAAAGTTTACATCTTTGGTTAGAAGAGGCGTTAATCTTAGATCAAAAGATAGAGATTAATAGTTGAACTATCTAAGAAATTAGGGTTTGTACTTTAGATGAGATGAATCACAACTTGGTTAGAAATAACGAAATAATCGGAATTGGAATTGAATGTTGATAGGATAGGTGGATCAATTGCTCGTTTGCTCGTTATAATTTGATCAAATCCCTTAGAACTTGAATTGCTTAGATTAGTCACTTTTATTTCATATTAGTTTTAGTTTAATAGTTCGAAACCCGTATCTTTCCTGGCTTTAGATCGTATCTTCTGTCCGGTTTTACGTTTTAGTTAAGTTTGTTTACTGTTTCGTTTAGTTTTATCCGCTGTTTAGATTAGTTTCTCGTGACATAATTTAGTTAGACAAAAACTAGGGTTAGCAATCGCCAGTTCCCCGTAAGATCGACCCGGTATCAACCTCTATACTACGATCCTTATACTTGAGGGAAACCGGATTTATAAATATTATTACTTGTTTGTTTTGCTAATAAAATCCGTGACAAGTTTTTGGCGCCGTTGCCGGGGAACCGGACGGTTGCCTAGTTTTTGTTTTTTGTTTTTCTTGTTTTTTATTTCGTTTTTACTCCTGTTTGAGTTGATAATCGTTAGGTTATTAGGATATTAGGGTTTTAGTTAGGGATTAAGATCTTCTCTTTATACGGTCCCTTGTGATTAGTTCTTTCTTTCTATCTGTCTTTCTGTTTTTCTATTTTTCCTGATGTTCTTCTCCATCCCTGTTTCGTTTTCTGCTTCCAAACGGGCGTCTAGACCAGTGGACGCCCGTCTGTTCTAAAATTTTCAACTCTGAACCGTTTTTAACCTGTTGGACGAGCGTCCATCCAATTTGGACGTCCGTCCATTTCTTCAACCTTTCGGACGAGCGTTTGGATTTCCAAACGCCCGTCTAGTTCAAATTCCAGCCAGACGCCCGTCCAGGTTTCTGGACGTCCGTCTGTGCCCTTGTCTTAACCATTTTCATTTCTTTTTCTCTTTTTAGGCTTTAATTTTTAGTTAGGCTTTTAATTTCTTAGTCTTTAGGTTGCTTTCACTTGTTTTTGGTCCGGTTTATGCAAACTCAGAGTCAAAAGGGACCGTTACTATACACCCACGACCCGAAGCGAACCGTAGTCCGGCCAAGCAGCAGATCTTCCGTTCTGCGGTTACGCAGTGCGAGCCGAGCAAGATCTTGAGGATCGACTAGCCAAGGAAATCGCGATTTTGTAATAATGGTCGCTAATGATAGGCGTGCGTTGGCGAGACTACGCCATGCCTGGCGCAGTCACAGTCAACCCGGCTATTGTCATTCCAGCCACCATTGCACAGACCTTTGAGCTAAGGCCTGGCCTCATTCAGATGATGCAGCATGCATCAATCTTTCATGGGTTTCAGTCGGAAAATCCACACTCTCACTTGCATACATTCTTGGAGATATGCGGTACCACACGCATCCAAGGAGTAAGTGAGGATGCCATCAAGCTGAAACTTTTTCCATTTTCTCTCAAGGGAGAAGCGAAGGAGTGGTACACTTCTCTCCCCTCTGAATCAAATACCACTTGGGCTGAACTCGAAAAGGAGTTCTTGAGTCAATACTTCCCACCTTCGAAAACAGCCCAGTGTTTGAACGAGATTTTCACTTTCTACCAGAAAGAGAATGAATCCTTCTTCGATTGCTGGAAAAGATTCAAATCTCTGCTGAGAAAGTGTCCCCACCATGGCTTGCCACTGCAAAGGAAAGTCAACACATTCTTTAGTGGATTGACCGAGCTTACAAAAGGCATGGTCAATAGTTCATCTGGTGGGGCGTTTCTGAAGAAAACGCCTGATGAGGGATGGGCACTGTTTGAGGACATTGTGAAGTACAACTACGCCCCCTCTTATCAAGCCATTCAAGAACCTCCTCCTCCTCCTAAGGTAGAGGAGGTAAACATGCAAAGTTTGATCACCATGCTGCAGAAGCAGATGGCAGCATCTCAAGTTTCGAATCCGATAAATCAAACTTCTTCTTTTCCACAGAACCCTCAGGTTCTATCGCTAAAATCGCTATCGAGGTGGCCATATGAATGACCAGTGTCAATTTAATCCCCCTACACCTTATCAAGTGAATGTTGTTCATGATTATGGACAGTATAATCAAGTCACATGTCAAATTGTGACGAGGTGGGGCACATATCTAAATTTTGTCCTATGAACGGACAGAATGCTGAAGTGAATGCATTCTATGGCCAGAATAACCAAAGGTCTAATCAAGTTTCTGGCCAGCATAATTTCCAAAACCACGGGTTTAATCAATCTTCTGGTTTCAATCCTAATTCGAATTTTAATTCGAATCAAAATTTCAATAGAAACCCTGGTTTTAATCAGAACCAAAACTCAAATTTTTCCAATCCTACTCAAAGGTTCAATCAGAATTGGCCTTCAATCCAAATTCTCAATTCCAAAGTCGGCCCAGCCAGCCCTATGCTCAAGATTTCCAAAACTCTCAAGGCCCCTCCCAAACTAACAATCTTGAAGCTAAATTGGAGGAGCAAAATAAAAGTATTCAACTGCTGATGACTACAAATAAGAACCTTGAGAGGCAAATCGGGCAACTGGCTGAACAGTTAGCTTCTCGACCCCCAGGGCAGCTGCCTAGTTTCACCGAGAAAAATCCAAAGGGTGGTCAAGTTGCTCAAACCGATTTGAACAAAGGCTTGTGTACTGGCCTCGTACCTTCAATTCCTTACGGTAGAGAGGAGGCCAGTGCAATGAACCTCAGAAGTGGTACTCAAGTTAGTGGTCCTTCCCACCAGGGAAACCACTAGCCCCTCCTACCATTGATTAGGCAGGAGGGGAAGCTGAGCACCTACACTACCCTTGGCCAAAAGAGAATACTCAGGTGGCTGATCCCCTGAGAGGTGAAAAAGCTGGAAGTCCTCAGGTGGCTGATCCCCTGAGGAGTGAAGAAACTAGTGGAAGTCAGGAGGCTGATCCCCTGACTAATAAAAAGATTGAAAAAGCTGTTCGGTGGAAGGATCTGGAAGACAAAGCTGTCAATGCATCTTCAAAGAAAGTCTTTTCTGAGAATGATCTGAAAAAGATTCCATTTCCACCACGAAAGAGCAACATCCCTTTAAGTGAGGATAAGAAGTATGAAAAGGTGCTAAATCTCTTGAAAAATACTCAGGTAAATCTTCCATTATCTGAGGTCTTGGTTGAAATGTCTAAGTATACAAAATTTATCAAGGATGTTGTTTCTTCGAGAAGGAAGTTGTCAGACATGGAGAGGCTGATTGGTGAGGATTATTCAATGATCAACTATGAAGACTTACCAACCAAGAGAGGTGACCCTGGAAAGTTCGTGCTTACAGTGTTAATGGGAGGCTTGGTCTTCCCTAACTCTTTGTGTGACATGGGTGCATCTATAAGCCTCATGCCATAGTCTGTATGCAAACAGCTGGGTTTAATTGATCTTCTAGAACCCACTACCATGAATCTACAATTTCGCTGATAGATCTTCTAAGAAAGCAGCGGGAATCCTGAAAGACGTCCTAGTTCAAATCGACAGATTTACCTTTCTCGTCGACTGGTACGTCTTAGACATTGAAAAGGATGATAATGTTCCCCTGATTCTTGGAAGACCTTTTCTGTCTACAGCTCGAGCCCTCATTGACTGCGATGGTGGGCGAGTGACCATACGCGTTGGTGATCAAGAGGTGAGCTATAATGTTTCCAGATCCATTCAAGTACCTTCTGGTCCTCCAACCGGCTTTTCCATTGAGGATATGTCTGATGACTTCGATGATTTGATGGAAAAGCAAGTCATGGCTGTTGCAACGGAGTATGAGCGACTGGTTGACAATTTGAATAATCATGGTGTGGTGAGTCTAGAACAACTAGCAGATGAGTTTGATGAAGATTCGATGAAAGGAGAAGCTTTGGCAGTGGGACCGCTAAGTAAACTCAGCGATGTTGAGTTAAGAAGTGGAGATCTTAAATCATGTTTGGAAGACCCCCCTGCAGATCTAGTACTGAAGCCGTTACCTAAACATCTAAAGTATGTGTTTTTAAGAGAAGGTGACAAGCTTCCATTGATTATATCTGCCAAGCTGTCTCGACTAGAAGAAATGAAGTTAATAAACGTCTTGAAAAAGAATGAGAAAGCTTTTGGCTGGAAAGTAGGAGATATAAGAGGGATATCTCCGGACATCTGTATGCACAAGATCAAGACAAATGAGGGTGCAAAATGTGTTAGACACTCCCAGAGGAGGCTCAACCCTCATATGCAAGAGGTGGTTAAAAAAGAAATTATCAAACTTCTGGACATGGGAATCATTTATGCCATCGCGGATAGTGAATGGGTTTCCCCAACTCAAGTAGTTCCCGTGAAAAGAGGAATTACGATTGAGAAGAATGAGAAGGGAGAGGAAATAGCATTGAGGCTCGTTACTGGTTATAGAGTCTGTATCGACTATAGAAAGCTCAATGAGGTCACAATGAAAGATCACTTTCCCCTTCCATTCATTGACCAGATGCTAGAGCGTCTGGCAGGGCACGCATTCTATTGCTTTCTGGATGGATATTCAGGATATTTCCAAATACCCATTGATCCAGCTGACCAAGAAAAGACCACTTTCACCTGCCCTTATGGTACATTCGCTTACAGGCGAATGTCATTTGGTCTCTGCAATGCCCCAGCTACATTTCAAATATGTATGCTGGCTATCTTTGACGGGCTTGTAGAAAAGTGAATGGAAATCTTTATGGACGATTTTTCGGTCTTTGGTCAGTCCTTCGATGATTGTCTTGACAACCTTGACCAAGTGCTATCCAGATGCGTGGAAAAGAACTTAGTCCTCAATTAGGAAAAATGTCATTTCATGGTTGATGAGGGAATAGTTCTTGGCCACAAGATCTCCTTCAAGGGTATAGAAGTTGACAAGGCAAAAGTAGAAGCTATCGAGAAGATGAGTTATCCTAAGAATGTGCGCGAAATCAGAGGTTTTCTTGGACATGTCGGTTTCTATAGAAGATTCATTCAAGACTTCTCCAAGATAGCCAAGCCCCTGTCTACTTTACATAAGGAAGACGTTGAGTTCAATTTTGATGAAGACTGCAAGCAAGCGTTTGAGGAGCTTAAGGACCGTTTAATCTCTGCTCCAATTCTTATTTCACCTGACTGGAATCTCCCCTTCGAGCTTATGTGTGATGCATCAAACTATGCAGTTGGTGCTGTTCTAGGGCAAAGAATCAAAGGGAAATTCCAGCCAATCTATTACACCAGTCACACATTGAATCCCTCTCAAGTTAACTATACTACTACTGAAAAGGAATTATTAGTCGTAGTCTTTGCTATGGACAAGTTTCGTAGTTACTTGTTAGGAGCTCAAGTGATTGTGTGGACTGATCACGCTGCTTTACGGTATCTGATGACTAAGAAAGAGGCCAAACCGCGCAAACTGCGTTGGATACTGACCCTACAAGAGTTTGACGTTCAAATTAAAGACAAAAAGGTCAGTGAAAACGTAGTGGCTGATCATGTTTCAAGGATGCTAAGTGAGGAAAAGGATGACCCTGACGATATAGATCTTTACTTTCCTCTAGAGAACATTATGCTTATCGATGGTTGTCCTCCTGATGTTCCATGGTATTCTTCCATTGTCAATTACCTTCATGCCCGATATCTTGATCCCGAATTGTCCTATCAGGAGAAGAAAAAGTTCTTCTCGGATTTGAAATCTTTCGTTTGGGATGAAACTTATCTTTTTAAGATCTGTAAAGATGGTCTGCTTAGAAGATCTGTTCCAGAATCTGAGCAACGCGATATCATTGAGCAGTGCCACAGTGGACCCACTGGAGGTCACTTTGGTCCGTGGAAAACCATTGCTAAGATCTTCCAATCCGGTTTCTATTGGCCTACGATCTTTAAGGACACATAAGCTTTCTGTAAAGCTTGTGATAGGTGCCAAAGAACCGGTACTCTGACAAGTTGTTTTGACATGCCTTTGAAACCCATCCTAGAATGCGAGGTCTTTGATGTATGGGGTATCGATTTTATGGGACCATTCCCATCATCTTGTGGTAACAAATACATCTTAGTCTGCGTAGATTACGTGTCTAAATGGGTGGAGGCTCAAGCCACTCCTCACAATGATCATAAGACGGTCATGAAATTTCTAAAGAAAAACATCTTCGTGAGGTTTGGATGTCCACGTGCCTTGATCAGTGATGAAAGGACGCATTTCTGCAACCGGCCCTTAGAAAAAGTGCTCGAAAAGTATGGTGTTCGTCATAAGACTGGCACACCATATCATCCGATGATGAGTGGTCAGGTTGAACGGAGCAACCAGAGCATTAAGAAAATCCTGGAAAAAACGGTCAACAGTCATATGAAAGACTGGAGTTTGAAATTGGATGATGTACTATGGGCATACAGAACCGCCTATAAGACTCCCATGGGTACATCTCCATATCAAATGGTTTATGGTAAGCAATGTCATCTGCCAGTCAAGTTAGAGCATAGAGCTTATTGGGCAACAAAGTTTCTGAACTTTGATTCCCAATCTTGTGGTAATGTATCGATCGCAATTGCATGAGTTGGGTGGTCGGACTCCAGGCCACTAAAGCGCCAGGATCAGCAAAGATAAAATGAAACTCCTCCATGATGCCAAGATTAAGAAGAGAGAATTTCAAGTCGGGGAACAAGTTCTTCTGTATAATTCCAGGCTACATCTGTTTCCAGGAAAGTTAAGGACACGATGGTCCGGTCCCTTTGAAATTCTCCAAATTATTCCTGGAGGCATTCTAGAACTACGAGGTTATGGTGACCAACCGTTTCGAGTGAATGATCAAAGTTGCAAGCACTATATTGGTGAACCTAAAGAGAAACCTTTGATTGTCCGTTTCCTCGATATCCTCGGGTGTGGTGCTACAAAAGTCGAAGAATTTGACGAGTTTTCACCCGACCTGTTTTCAGAGGATGGCGGTAGTGGTCAATCTGAAGAAGTTCTAGCAGGTAGTTGGGATATGGAAGAGTTTGAGAGGGAGCGTCAGCTGAAACGTCATCAGAAAGCTCAGAGGATGAAGAAGTCAACCATGGGGAAGTTTAAACGTATTTGGAAAGCTGTCAAAGATTTCACCCCATGTGTTAAGTGTTGTTTCTGCAGCCGAACTACTGACCAAAGCCTACATGAGGTAGTGGCTGGCAGAAAAGTTAAATGGCCTGATCCAGGCTGAGCTAAAAGAGTGTCGAGCTAACGACATTAACCAAAAGCACCACTAGGAGGCATCATAGATATCCGTTTCTGTTTTGGTTATTTTCGTTTTTGTTCTTTTCTTTGATTTATTTGTTTCGTTTAAGTCTAATTAGGGTAATTGTTGACTCTGCCTTGTCGGTTGATTCAATTTCGCCTTGTCCTTCTCTTTATCTTTATTTTGCCATGTTATATCCCCCTATGTTCCCCGAGATGTTGCCATGTTTGTTCAAGTGTGCAGGATATTTTCGATAGCAATTGTGAGCTTTCAGATGAAGCCAGTTTTCCGGTGGATGGTCCATAGTCTACCGCTTTCATCAGGCATTTTTGGATCATGGTCCATAGTCCATGGTCCATTGCCATCTTCAAGTATATGTTAAAATCAGCTAAGTTCTTTATCTTTTCCTTTTAATTCTGCACAACCTGAGGACATGTTGTGATTTAAGTGTGGGGGAGGGGAATGATCATTTGCTTACTTCATTATGTTTCTATGCAAAATGAGCTAGAATTTTCAAATTTTTCGACATTTTTGTTTTTGTTTTGTCCCAAGTAGGCAATTCAGTGCAATGTTCGTTATTTTTATAGTCATCCAAGCTATATATCGTATGTTTGATAAGTTAGTTGTTTCACCTGAGATCTATTTTTCACGAGCCATAGTGAATGTCGAGCTAATTTATAAAGTTATACCCCTTTTGGACGAGTGATTTTTGATTTTCTTATAAGTCATGTGCTTAGTGCTACGTATATATCTTGAGATTTATGATAGTTTGTATTTAGATCCGAAGTATGTTATACTGTGAATATCTAAGGTTTGAATGTGATAAGTAACACGTAGCTTATTGTCAAATGAAAGAGTTGAAAAATACGAAGAATTATTGGTTGTGTCGAAAGCTAGTCGATGATTGGAGTGCGGTAGGGCATATCTCGAATGTCCTATACCACTATGATGACTAAAAGCTCACGACAGTCAGAAGAAGCTGCCTTATGATTGGAGTAAGGTAGGGTATATCTCGAATATCCTATTCTGCTATGACAGGGCAATAGCTCATTCGATGTGTGTTTAAAGTGCAATAGTTAAATCAACTAAAGAATTGGTATGAAATGAATATAAGACTAAGTTATCGTCTATCTTATCCCAGGAGAGAAACCGATAGATATGCTGTAGGGATTATCCTCTGAGTATTTCAGAAAGGCCCTAGATATATTCGATCATCCTTTTTGGGATATTTTACGTTTGTAGGGTACATCTTATGAGTGTCATTTATCGCTATTTTGAAGGGGGTATTAGCTAGTTTTGCTTCGAGTTTCTCAAGTTTGGATTTAGTGGAAGTTTTCTATGGCTTTGCACACACACAATGGTGAACCTCTGATTTATTGGATCTATGCTATATTGTCTTAGATGTCTGTTTTTGTCTCGAGCCTTAACTTTCGTTTTGTTTTGCTTGGGACGAGCAAAAGCTAAGTGTGGGGGAGTTGTTAAGGGTGAATTTATACGGTTTATATTAATATATTTTATGATATTTTCCCCCGTATTTGTATAATTTGCATAAGAAACGAGTGTTTAATGGAATTATTGAGTAAATGTGGTTTTTAATGAGTTATTCACAAAATTGGTTAATTTTGGTGTTTTAATCTTGATTTTATGATTATTTGAATGATATTACATTTTGCGATGTTTTTATGTGTTATAGATACATGTTTGAGGCTCAAAAGATGATCAAAAGTTGATTAAGTTCGAGCTAATTGATGATAAAAGAGATAATGAAGGAATGGGATAGAGAAAAAATAGATAAAGATCAAGAAATCAGAATTCGATCATATTGAACTGGCGTCCAGGTTCCGTCCAGAGTGGACGGGCGTTTGATTGAGTGAGCGGGCGTCCGGATGTGCAATTTTTATCTGATGAGTTTGGGCGCATTTGAAGTGGACGGGCGTCTGAGCGATTCAGGGCAAACCGAGCAGCGCCCAACAAGAGTGGGCGGGCGTCCTTCGACCGACTTTGGCGAACCGACTCATGACTCTATAAATAGCAGCTGTTTTCTCCACATATGAGAGACCAATTCCACAATACTCGAAACCCTAAACCTAGGGGCGGCTTTAGGCTGCGTTTTCACTTCTTTTATTCCAGTTTTTATGCTCCAAATTCTAGATTAAAAGTAGGTAGTTTTATGTTAGTTTTTCCTGCAATTCCAAGTTTCAAGAGGATGCTTAGAGGCTAAAAGCCTTGAACGAGCGTTGTGAAGCCGTCCGACTCAACAATTCAGTTCCGTTCTTGATTATTTTGTGAGTATTTAATTCAAGTTGTTTCTTTTATCATGTTTATGATGTTTGTTGCAATTCATATCGAAAGATCGTTGCGTGTTGATTGTTTATTTTGATGAAAATCATGTTTAACTTTAGATCACCATGATAAAGAATAGATCTTAAATCTATATAACGAGAGTTAATAGGTTAGATTTCTAGATTAAAAATGTTAAAGTTTACATCTTTGGTTAGAAGTGGCGTTAATCTTAGATCGAAAGATAGAGATTAATAGTTGAACTATCTAAGAAATTAGGGTTCGTACTTTAGATGAGATGAATCACAACTTGGTTAGAAATCACGAAATAATCGGAATTGGAATTGAATGTTGATAGGATAGGTGGATCAATTGCTCGTTTGCTCGTTATAATTTGATCAAATCCCTTAGAACTTGAATTGCTTAGATTAGTCACTTTTATTTCATATTAGTTTTAGTTTAATAGTTACTTAACCCGTATCTTTCTGGCTTTAGATCGTATCTTGTCTATTTTACGTTTTAGTTAAGTTTGTTTGTGTTTTGTTTTTCGTTTAGTTTTATCCATTTTGTTTTAGATTAGTTTCTCGTGACATAATTTAGTTAGACAAAAACTAGGGTTAGCAATCGCTTGGTGGATGAAGCTTTCCCGTAAGATCGAGCCGTATCAACCTCATACTACGATCCTTATACTTGATTAAAGGGAAACCGGATTTATAAATATTATTACTTGTTTGTTTTGCTAATAATATCCGTGACACATGGTCATCTCCATCGTCTATGTGTTTATGATGCCATGAGAATAGATTGGAAGATTTGTTTTCTATTGAGTCACCACTATCTTGGTCGGATCGGGAAGCTTTGCACATCAACCTCATCCCAGAGGGATTCATCAAGTACACCAACCAGGGTTGTGATCCCAGGAAAATCGTTATACCATTTAGATAGAGCCAAGTTCATTAGTTGCATTTCATATATTTTTCCTTTTATTTTTCTTAAGTGTAGTCCTTTATCGGTTTTAAATAATACCACCTAGTTTATTTTTCTTTTGAGTGTAGTTAGCATGTCGGTTTCCGTAATACTACCTCGTTTTATTTTATTTTTAGGATTTTCACGTAGATTGCATTGTAATGCATTTTCATATAGATTGCACCTAGCCTACTAATTTGTAATATTCCATGTATATGTCCATCTTTATATGAGCTTAATCTAAAAATTCTACAGACTTCTCACTGTGCTTTATATGTTATCTTCCCCTATCGAGGTATTTCATGTTTGTCAAGTGTGCGGGTATTTGCATTAGCCTTTGTGAGTTTTAGATGATAAGCGGTTTTCCGGTGGATGGTCCTGATCTCTTTGCATTCATCGAGCATTACGGAGGTGGATCGTCTGACTTGAGAATAGCTCCCTTCGACGACATACAATCGGCTAAGTTTTCTTTTTCTTTTTCATTACGCACAACTTGAGGACAATTTGCAATCTAAGTGTGGGGAAGGGATAGATGATTTATGTGTCTACTTTCGTTTGCTCATATTTTTAGTATTTCTATGAAAAGTGCTTAATTTTCAAATTTTTGTTAAGTCCGAGTAGACAAAGGCATATCTTTGCTTGAGTTTATATCATTTTGCTATATTCTGTATATTTAGTAATTTTAGTTGTTTCACCACTCTTTTCATGCCATAGTAAATGATGAGCTAAATGTTGAAAGCCTACCCCATTTTAGTTGGAGATTTTTGATGATTATAGCATGTTTCTTTGCTTATGTACAATTCTTGAGAAGTTTAGTAGTTTGTATTCTAGGATTAAAGTATGACATCTTGTGAATATGCTTTATAAGTTTGAATGTGATAAGTGAAGCGTGATTAAGTCTTTGCAATAGTAATAAATTGTTTACTTGAGGTGTTATGCTCGGTGGTATGTGCTATCTAGAAAATAATCTTTTCACTTTGCCGAGCGGAGAAATCTCTAAGTAAACATAATTGTAATTGTGTGTGTCGGTAAGTTTATGATTTGGGTGAGGTAGGGTGTACCACGTATGTCTCTATTCCACTATGATGACCAAAAGCTCACGACGATCGGTTTATAATTGCCTTATGATTGGAGTAAGGTAGGGGATTATCTTGAAATGTCCTATTACGCTATGAGGGCAAAAGCTTATTACGATGTGTGTAGAAAAGTGTGAAAAAGTGAAAATATTGAAATATATTATTATGAATTAGTAACGACTTAGTTATAAATCGACCTTATCCCAGTATAAAATTGAAAGATATGTTGTAGGGATTATCCTCACGAGTGTCAGGAAATGTTTTAGATATTCTCTACTATTTCTTTTTGGGATATGTATGTCTTGTAAAGTGCATGTTATAGTTTTTGAATATTTCTAACTTAGATGGAAACCGGGCTAGTTTTGGTTTGAATAACTTTCAAATTGTGGAACTTAGTGGAAGTTTATTATGGCTATGCACACACACTCACTTGGGTGAACTTCTAAGTTAATAAATACGCTTCATATTTGCATAGATGTTTATTTATCTCGAGTTGGCTTTGTCTTGTTTTGCTCGAGGGGCGAGCAAAAGATAAGTGTGGGGGGTGTTGTTTAGGGCCAAATTATAGTGATTTTCATATATATTTTATGAATCAATTTCCCCATATATGGAGAAGATTTGTTTTCTATTGATGAGTTGCATAAGCGTTAGATCACCATAGAAAGATAGGATTTTTAATCGTTAATGATGACAAGTTAATCGATTAATTATCTAGGTTGTTAGCGAGTTAACTGAATCTACACGAGTTTTGTATTGGAAATGTTTCAACTTACGAGAGAGTAGAGATTGATAAATTGGTCTCACTAAGGAATTAGGAATCCATAGCTTGAGATTAAATTCACTAAGGAAGAGGGATTTGTATCCGTGTAAAGTGAAACCACAATTTGAATTAGAATCATGAGATTAACTAGGATTGAGATCCACATAGGTTTGTATAGAGTGTCTTTAGTTTAGATTGTTTTATTTTGTTTTCTAGGTTAGATTTATTTGATTTGTCCTTTGTTTTTATCTTTCGTTTATTTCGTTTAAGAGTAACAATTTAGGAGATTATGAAATTAGTATCCACCCTCTACCTACTACCATTAAAGATAGTTTGCATGTTAAGTATAGGCAAATTCTTTCTTTTTAATGATCAAAATCCTTAACAAGAGCCAATATCAGAGCGTGGTTCTTGGTGAATTATGGTATCACCCTCTTACCATTAAAGTCAATTCTATCTTGATATCATCATCTCTGAGTTTTCAGAGTCTTCATCATCTCTTCACCTTCAACTTCCTCACTACCATTTTCTTCATCTTGGTGTTCTGCCTCTTCTTACGATTCTCTCTTCTTCTTCTTCCATCTATTAACTTTCTAAACTCCTCTTTGTCTAGATTTCTTTGAACTTTTGTTTCTTTTTGGCCAAATGTGTTTTACGCTAGGTTGTTTTCTCTTCCCTCCTCCTGCTTTCTTTGTCATTTGACATAGGTAAACATGACTTTGGATTCATGCAATTCATGGAGTTTGATTATCGGTACTTTCAAACATTGTATGAGATAGTGGAGTTGAATTCCAAAGTATTTCTTGATCCAGAAGATCCCCTGTTTCTTCTTCCCGCCCGGAAAGTCCCTTTTTCTCAACATTTACCTCACCTTGGATCTTTATTTGAGTCTTTGGAAAAGTAATTTGCCCAATTAACTTCAGGACATTTATAGATGATTCCCATAAGACGCATTCGAACCTCTGTCATGGCATTGTTTGCCCTAGCTTGTCTTCAATTGTTTTACCGATTAGAGCACTGAATTCATTGAAGGGTTTCTTCAAAGCAGATCTGAGATAGTTAAGTTTCCTCAAACACAGGTTTGCCATTTTAGCATTGTTACCTAGAAGTCATCCAAGTTTTGTGGTACCAAGGCTACTTTTGTTTGACCCTTATTCGAGAGTTTGAGGTGTTTGCGAATTACGTCTTTGTAATCACCATTTACTGTACCGTTGCGGATGTAGCGATCCAGTCTTCACCCATTTCATCACCTTCTTGACAAGAGAGTCGAAGCGATCTTAGCGATTTCGAGGAAGGAGATAAGGTTTTCATAACAAACATCTTTGATAGGAGGGTTAAGGTAGGTCGATAAACCCATATTTTTGCATCCATCACGCCAATCGTTTAGCTTAACCGTCATTTCCGCATAGCTTTAAGTAGTGTTCTTCTTGAAAGAAACGATCCTATGTGTCGATTTCTCATCTTTGTTTTCAGTTTGGTTTGTTTGAAGAGGATGAAGCCATTGTTTGAATGAATTTGAGATTTTGTGAAAAAGCTTTGATTTTGTAGAGACAATAGGGTTTAAGATTTGCAAGAGGCGTAGAGATTTACGAAAAATCTCTATGTGTGGTTTAAATAGGATGATTTTGAGTATTGTGAGCGTGGTTGAATATGGAAGGATTTTGTGACGTAATGGCATGATTTTATGTATATAAATCACGGTATTTGAGTGTAGTGGAGGAGTGGATTAATGTAAGTAATGATAAATCCCGGGAATCGAGGCATTTTAATAAATAAAAAATAATATAGTTACCTCTATGATTATAATTTGATCTCCACGTGTGCAATCTTCCACAGTATAATCCTCTATAACTTCATGATTTTCCACGTGTATAAAACTGATTTAGTTCAATCTTTAGTTTGCGGTTTAATCCAATATATATTTTGGTGAAGTGGCTTGGTGGTCACTAGGCGGTGTAGTGACTTCTTTTCTTGGTGATGTTTACAATTGTTCATAAAAAGCAGTCTGATGAACCCGACTACGATTGCCTTACTTGCCTTAGTAATTTGGTGAAGTTATTGGTGATTACTCTCGGTTATTTGCTCCTTAGTACTTAGTCAATTTCTATCATTCCCAACTCAGTTCTCAACTCGCTGAATCTTTCATGACTGAGTGGTTTTGTGAAACTGTAAGTCAATTGATCTTCAGTAGGTATGTATCTTAGAATAACATCTCTTTTTTCAACATGATCTCTGATAAAATGATGTCTTACATCAATATGCTTTGTTCTTGAATGCAGTACTGGATTTTCCGTGATAGATATTGCACTTGTGTTTTCACACATTATTGTAATTGTCTTCTCCTCCATTCCATAATCCCTTAGCTGTTGTCTGATCCATATTACTTGTGTACAACAAATTCCTACTTCTATATATTCTGCTTCAGCTGTGGATGTGGATATAGAGTTTTGCTTTTTGCTAAACCAAGATACTAGTATGCTGCCAAGCATTTGACAGGTTCCAGAGGTTCTTTTTCTATCTATCTTGCATCCAGCATAGTCAGAGTCTGAATATGATATCAACTTGAAACCTCCATCTTTTGGATACCAAATTCCAACACTAATGGTGTTCTTCAGGTATTTGATTATTCTTTTGGCTGCTAAAAGGTGTGATTCTTTTGGTTGAGCTTGAAATCTTGCACATACTCCTACTGCAAATGCTATATCAGGCATTCTTGTAGTTAGATAAGGTAGGGATCCAATGATTCCTTTATAAAGCTTCTGATCAACATCCTTTCCAGTTTAATATTTTCCAAGAATAACTCTTGCACACATTGGTGTATCTGATGTGCCACTTGTGTCCATACCAAACTTGTGTATCAAGTCTTTTGTGTACTTCTCTTGATTGATAAAGATGCCATCTTTCATTTGCTATACTTGTAGACCAAGAAAGTAATTTAATTCTCCCATCATGCTCATCTAAAATTTGCTTTTCACTAAGTTTGCAAATTTCTCACATAGCTTCTCATCTTCTGATCCAAAGAAAATGTCATCAACAAAGACTCCTTCCTCTAGCTTGAAGAGAGTCTTATCAATAGTTCCCTTTATGAATCTATTGTTGATAAAAAAATTGTGATAGTTTCTCATACCAAGCTCTGGGTGCCTATTTGAGTCCATAAAGTTCCTTTTTGAGCTTGTACACTTTATCTTCTTTCCCTTTGAGTTGAAAACCAGGAGGTTGTTCCACATATACTTCTTCTTCCAAAAGTCCATTCAGAAATGCACTCTTGACATTTATTTGGTAAACTTTGAAGTCTTTGTGGGCTGCAAAGGTTAGAAAGAGTCTAATTGCTTCCAATCTTGCTATTGGGGCAAAGGTTTCATCATAATCTATTCATACTGCTTGAGAGTAGCCTTTTGCAACTACCCTTGCTTTGTTTTACGACAACTCACTTGTTCATCCATCTTGTTTACGAATACCCATTTTGTTCCAATGATGTTGGCCATGTATGGTGCGTCAACAAGTTCTAGACCTCATTTCTTTCAAATTCATTAAGTTTCTCTTGCATAGTTGTAATCCAATCATCATCTTGGATTGCATCATCCATTATTTTGGGTTCCACTTGTGATAGGAAACATGTTAGCATATTCTCAGGTTGTAAATGCAGTTTCGACTCTCTGTGTGAATGTCTCCAATGACATGATCTTGAGGATGGTCTCTTGCTTGATTGAGGTCGAGTTGAAGTTGCTCTTGACTTGTTGCTTCCACAACTTGGTTTGTGCATTAGCTTCATGTTCTTTTGTTGGTGCCTCGGGTATTGTGTTGGTGGTGGCTAATCTAGATTTCAAAATTGTGATTAAGAATGGTATTAAAATCTTGTTGTATTCATATAAAACTGTCTTTGACCTACTTCTTCTTCAAGTTCTTGAAAGCCTTCACCATTTGTGTTTGGTTCATCAAAGACTACATGAATTGATTCTTCAATCACCAAAGTTCTTTTGTTGAGTACTCTGAAAGCTTTGCTAGTGTCTGAGTATCCTGTAAAGATTGCTTCATCAGCTTTTTCATCAAAAGTATGCAGCTGATTCCTGTTCAAAACTAAACATTTAGATCCAAACATATGAAAATGTGAGATTTTAGGTTTTCTTCCATTCCATATATCATATGGAGTTTTTCCATGATGTTTGTTGATGATTGATCTGTTTTGAGTATAGCATGTTGTATTTGCTACTTCAGCCCAAAATCTCTTTGGTAAGCATGCTTCTGCAATCATTATTCTGACTGCTTCTTCGAGTGTCCTGTTTCTTCTTTCTGCTACACCATTTTGTTGTGGAGTCCCTGCTCTGATAGTTGATGCAGTACTCCATTTTCTGCACAGCATGTTCTGATAATTTCATTTAGAAACTCTGTGCCTCTATCTGATCTGATCTTGATGATCTTCAGTTCCTTTTCATTTTGATTACTTTTTAACAAATCTGGCAGTTTTTGGAGTGTCTCTCTTTTCTTGTTCATGAATATGGTCCAAGTGAATTTGGAAAAGTCATCCACCACTACTAGAGTGTATTTCTTTCCACTTACACTGACTGGTGTTACTGGTCCAAAGAGATCCATATGCAATAGATATAAAATTCTTGTTGTTAATTGATAAGGCTTTGACTTGAAAGAGCTTTTGATTTGCTTCCCTTTTTGACTTGCATCATAGAGACTTTCCTTTTTGAATGTGATTTCTGGTAAGCCTTCTACTAACTTGTTCTTTGACAGTGTGTTGATGGTTTTGAAGTTGAGATGATTCAATCTCCTATGCCAAATCCAGCTGGTTGATTGTTTACTTTTGACAAGCAAACATGTTTCTGCTCTTGCTGTCTTCCAATCTACTACATACATTCTCTTCTTCCAGCAAGTACAACTGTGTTGGTTTGGCTATGAATCCCTTTGCATCCTTCCTTGTTGAAGTGCACATTGTAGCCTTTTTCTGAGAATTGGTGATACTTAGCAAATTGAATTTTAGACCTTTAACATAGGCTACATTTTGAATCTTCAAAATTTGTTTTTGAGCATTATGCCTTCCTCCTTAATTTTGCCTAGGTTTTATTTGCCTCAGGATGTTACTTTGGGTCCTTCAAAAGCTTTAAAATCATTCAAATATCTCTTATTCCTGTCATCATGTATGCAGAACACCCCTTTATACATATACCGGACATCTACAAAACAAGTTAAGTATGTTTAGGTACCCAACATTGTTTGGGTCCATGCTGATGCTTGATCATGCCTCTACTCAAGTGTATATCAAAGGATCTTCTTTTGGATAATTGAAGTCATCAACATCATATGTATAAGGCATGGCATAATAGCTTCTAATATTTCTACTAAAGGTATTACGATACTTTTCTCCACTTTTGGTGAATTTTCATCCTTTTTCACTCTCAATATGCGAGGAGGAAACTTGTTTTCATGTTGCTTCTTATGTCTATGAATGTGCCTTGGTTGGTTTTCTTAAACACAAGATGCATAGCATGAAATGGTTTCTTCTTGTATTTTGGGGATGAAACATTCAATCATCCTCGGAGGGGTAATGTCTTCCTTACACCTTTACGAAACCTTTGCCTTTACTTGGCGGGATTGATGATTTGTTCTGCTGTTTCACTACACTCGGTTTTGATTTTATCAATACAGGATGAGTGGTTGAAACTATGGTCTATCCTTTTCTAAATTTTGGTCCAGTCTTGGTCCTGGATTCAAAATTGTGTTGTCCATTGTTTCTATTCTCATCCAGACTATTTCAGCCAAGACCAGATCTGGATCCAAACCTTTTTGGGGGTGTGTAAGCTGGTTCACTAAGTGGTGCAGTGGTGATCTTAACTGGTAGGAGGTTTTCTCAGCTGGTCTGTCAACACCTAGATGTATGTATATCTGCTGTTTGTTGATCAGGAGAGTTTACTTCCTTACTTGTTTGTTCAGCTTTTAGTTCATCTAGTTCTTTCTTTAGCCTTTTATTTTCCTCTCCTAGATTCTCACACTCCTGTTCCAGAATTTCATAAGTCATTTCAATTTAGTCAAATTTACTCATGAGATTTTGGATTAGCTTTGCAGAATCTAATGGGAGAATAGAAGATTGTGCAGTGTCAGATGTTGATGCTCTTGACAATGAATATGAACTAGAAGTTACCTCTGTTTCATTTGATTCTTTAGCCATAAGGCATAAGTGAGCCTTTTCATTGTCTGTGCTGTCAGCTTCATCATCATCATCAGAATCATTTTAAGATGATTCTTCATTCCGTTCACTGCTATTTTTTTTAAAACAACTTAATTTTTTTTAAAACCAAAGAAAGAGCTACAAAGTTGAGTGTCATATCTAGGCCCGCCCCAAGTTTACGTGATAGAGTGCATAGCATGGCTTCCTTAAACCCTATGTGTGGCAAACCCAGTGTAGGAAAATCCACCACATAGGGAAGAGTACTCGCTCCATGCACTCCCAAAAAATTCCATGCCCCATAAATAATTACATTAGTGGAATTCAAGTGAAATAAATGGTGTCTCTCTGTTTTCTGCCTTGCGGAGAAGGAGTGGTTGAATAATGCCGAAGACCCCTTCGCATCCTCATGTGAACTTTCTTGTTCGAAGAGACTTGCGGCCCTTCCTGTTGAAATTTTGACATGACTGGTCGGTAAAGTGAGCAGCGAAACCCCTGCTAGAAGCTGTACCAAACACATAAGGGGTAATATCAAACACCAGAATAAGTATGAGCACATTGGTTGACAACATAAGAAACAAAAACACCTTGATTGCACCCCTAGCAATGTGGTAGGGGTGCGTCCAAACGTCAGCACAGTCCACTAAGCCGCAACCATAAGTAAGTGCCAGACAAACTACAAGGTGGTGACTTGTCCGCAGCACAAGCACACCTGGAATATGATAAACAACATACAAAATCCAGGCAACAGTAGAGAAAATGAGCAAAAACACCTGAATTGCACCCCTGACCAAGAATGGAGGAGTGCGTCGATCGATTCGATTTTGGTGAAGAAAAATGTTACGAGCAAGCTGGTTTCCTCCCATCTCCACCTTTATTGAGCTTCGTGATCTTGCACAAAGTAGAATACGCAGTATATGGATACAACAGGATGAATATGAGAAAGTCAATGAGATAAGCAATACGACATGGATTGCACCCTTCACAAGTGAAGAGTGCTTCCCGGGTTATTAGTGATACAGCGGATATGAGCTGGTCCATATAAATCATCATGAATTAGATTCCGAATATGCGATGGGACTTCTCGTTGTTGAATAAAAATCTGATCATCCCCTTCCAACACTATGAGGGCGTTAGCGACCCTGTTGCATTCCCAATAGACATGCGAAATAGTATAGTGGAGTGATCGAAGGATAGCATATATCTGAGTGATGGAGAGACACGGGGGCCAACCCCCACCACTAGCTCCAGAGATCATATGATAGAGATAAAGGGAATCAGATTCGATATCCATATTCTGTGACTGAGTGTGCAGACGAAGACCAAACAACAAAGCTTTAATCTCCACATCCACCACCGTCCTCTGGCCAAAACACGCATGAAAAGCCATAATAAACCCGCCATCACAATCCCTGAGGATACCACCACCATAAGCAATGCCATCCCTGACACTCCCATCCACATTCAATTTAACATTGCCAGAAGGCGGAGGCACCCATCTCAAAAAGGTCACTTTCCTCTTTGGGTTTGGTTTGACCCTAAAGGGTCGGAAGAAGGGAGTTCCTCTCAGCTCCCAAGACTTTGGCTTCCAGTTTCTTCCGAAAGGCAAGTTGCCTAATAGCCTGCTCAATTTGTATGATGGTGCGATGTATAGAGGGTTGGACTTCGTCATGCCGACACTTGTTCCTCTCAGCCCAAATACCCCAACAAACAATAACCGGGACAATAAGCCAAAGGCTGTAAATACTAGTAGCCGATTTCTGCCAGAAGTGGAGCATAGGCACAATCCCTGAAGTAGGAGTAAACCGCAACCCGAAATGATTCATAATGTAATTCCAAACATTATGTGTGTCACAGGTCAATAAATGTGTCACAGGTCCTCCCCATGTTGGCACGCAAAACATTTTGAAACTAGAGTTATACCACATCGCTGGATGTTCGGATCAGTGTGGAGAATGTTATGCAGTAACCTCCAACTAAAGAAAGAGGGGTGAGTAGTGCGAACCATGTTCCACGTGGACCGAGTATTATACCGCCCATCAGGGCTGAGCGTCCAAATTAGCTCATCATCCTTCTCACATATGAAAGGGATAAGAATGATCTCTTTCACGATGTGACTAGGTAGGTAAGAATGAAGAAGATGGGTATTCCATTGGCCATTCACCCAAAACTCATTAACCTTCCAAGACCGGCCTTCCGGTGGTTCTCCCAAATTTTCCGTCGTCCACTTGTCTCTCCAAAAGTCGATGTTTCCCGTATTTAGCCTCCAAGATATGAATTGTTCTGCTATGTCTCTCATCCTCCACACTCTTCTTAGCATCGGCGTACTGACCTTGGGCTCAGGGACATCCAGGGGAGACTTATCTATTATGTAGGCATTGAAAATGGCCTTAGCCCAAATACCATGTTTTTGACGTAATCAGACCCACGACTTGATCGCAAAAGTGTCGATAACATCAAAGAGATTCCGCACACCCAACCCACCTTCCTCAATCGAGTGCAAAATTTATCCCACGATCTCAATATATATGATGTCCATCCGGCCCACTATCGTATAAGAATTTATTAAAAATGCGGTGGAATCGATGAATAACTTCTTTGAGGAACCAACACTTGAAGGGTATAAATAGGAATGGGCGTTAAGACATGCACTGAGGAGAATTAGCTTCCCACCAGAAGACAAAAGCCTGTTTCCCCAGTGATGAAGATTCCTTTGAACCTTATCAATTATGTCCTGATAGAAAAGGGTGCAATTCCGGCCCCAAAAAAAAAGCCCCTAAGTAGCGAAAAGGCTTGTGCTCGTGCATAAAGCCCAATATATTACTCACCCATCCTGCCTTAGTAGACGTCAACTTCTGACCAATGAACGTACTTTTGGTAGAGTTGACATGCTGCCTAGAAACTAGTTCATAATGGTGGAAAAGCTCCTTGAGGCACGAAGCCCTTTCTATTACACGAGTAAAAGAATCGTGTCATCGGCAAAAGCTAGATAGTGGATACCCTTTACTTTCAATTGAAACTGCATGCCAGGATTCTGAGACATGAAATCATTAATCAACCTGCCGAAATACTCCCCTGCTAAAACAAAGAGAGCATGGGATAGAGAGGTCTCCTATTTAACTCCATGAGTAGCATGAAAGTGGGTAAAAGGCATGCCATTGAGCGGGGGCTTAAAACCGGTTGTCGGCGTGAGTTACGAAAATAAGATCAACAAAAGGCTTTGAAAACCAAACATCCTCAACATCTTCATTATGAAACCCCAATTCATACGATCATATGCTTTCTCCATATCTAATTTAAGCATAATATTAGGGCTACGGAGTGGTTTATTAACATTTTTGCATAGCTCCTGGGCAAGAAGGATATTGTCAGTGATGTATTTACCAGGGACAAAACCAGTTTGCTGATCTGCCACCAGCATGGGAAGAAAGGAATTCAAACACTGCGTAATAATCTTGGTTATAATTTTTGAGAATACAATGCATAGGCAAATAGGCCGGAAGTCCTTCCATTTATCCGCCCCTATCTTCTTGGGCACAAGAATAATCATGGAGGCGGAGAACTATCGAGGAAGATGAGCACCCAAGAAGAAATCACCAACCGCATTAGCCATATCATGCTTAATAATCAGCCAGCAAACTGTGAAGAATTGCGACGTGTAACCATCAGGACCAGCAGCACTATCAGAGCTCATGGATAACACTGTATTATGGATCTCCTCAACAGACGGAGTAGACATGAGGGCCTTATTCTGCGTATGAGAGATTTGAGGGAGGGGGAAATTTACAAGAGGAGTGCCCATTCCATCCCTATCCGTGGAGAAAAGTTGCTCATTAAAAGTAGCAAAGGATGAACGGATGTCTTCCTGATTGTCAATCCAGCTGCCTTCATCCGCCTTAATTTGATGAATGTAATTCTAATTCCTTCTCTGTTTACAAATAGCATGGAAATACTTACTGTTGGCATCCCCAACTTCAATCCATTTCACCGACGCTTTCTGCTTGAGGAATCGAGTCTCAACATCATTACACCTCTCGTACTCTAAGATGGCCTGATCAAGATCTTCCTTAGCCATTGTCGACACATCCTAATCATGACGAATGGTCTTATCATTAACCACTGACAAAGCCTTCTTAGTATTCTCAAAAATATTCCCAAAAATCACACGATTCCATTCAATTAATTTGTAAGCCAGCTTCCTGAGCATCATAAGCAGAAGACGCATACCCTGGCCTTCTTCATGCTCCTCCCAGACCGACTTCACAAGGTCAAGGAACGTGGTATCCTCAGTCCAAACATTAATGAAGCAAAATGAGGACTTACCTAGACTCTTTGAACCACACATAGCCAGGAGAGGGCAATGATCAGAATGAACCCGGGGCAGGTGAGAATGTTAGGAACATTTTATTATGTTTTGATGATGGCCATACTAGCTATTATAGCAAGCCTGAAATAAGTTAGAATTCTCTGTACAAGTCTTTACTTAGAGTCTGACATGTTGTATAAGTTGAGTCAGACAAGTATTGTACTAGTTGGTAGGACGGCAAAAGCAAAAAATAGATATTCGGCGAGTGAAGCCGACCAAGCACCAGCAGAGAAGCAATGAGACATTTAAAGGTCGACTTGTAACCAGGAAATCTGTGATGACCTTGGACAAGTCTAACTTATACTACAAGCAATGCACATTAATATTCGAATATGGTGTGTACAGATCTCACCCAAATCAAAGATCGGTGAAGTACAAAGATTCTCCTCAAGCGAAGCAGAGAAGAAAAGCGGTGAATCGGCAAAGCGGACTCACTTTCGGTTGAAGTAAAGGCGAAGCGGTGAAGGAAAGATAAAGCGGCTAAGTCGGAAGGATCACTCGACCGTTCTAAAAAATGGCGAAGTAACACTTACCAGATCAGATTTAATACACGTTGAAGATTCAGAGGATCATGCATTAAATGCACAATCAATAGAGGATCAATCAAGGATGGATTTTATGCTATACGTTTGAAGAAAGAATCCGATCACTGAAATCAAGGAGAATGCAATTAAGGGGGAATCGAGAATAAAATCAAGGATTATTCCCTTATTAATATAATAGCAGACGGAATTTCAAAATCAAGGTTATTCAAGGCTATAAATAGAAGACATTGTGAGATGAGAGAGAGTAATGAACTAATAAGAAAAATCAAGTGAAAACTCTTTCAATTTGAAAAGCCTTCTCTCTGAACTTACAAGGAAACATCTAGTGATCAACTCAGATATCAGAGCTACAAAGTCATACTTGGAGCTGAGATTGATCAACCAAGTGTGTGAATCACATTCACATCAAACTGAAGCAACTGAATCAGAGGCAATCTGAGAAGGAGTTGAATCTGTGATAGCTGTTGAAGGATTTTGATCTCAAGGAGGCGACAAGGAAAAGTGAATGAATCATGAAGGCATTGTTGAGTCAAGGAGTGATAGTCTTGTATATTGTGAAGCTTGGGATGCTAAGGACAATCATACTATTGTATCTGTGAAAACAATAGTGAATTCCTCCGATCATCACAGGAGAAGAGTGGATTAAGGGATTACACCACCCTGAACCACTATAAGCCTTGTGTCAATTTCATTTCTGCAATTTACTTTACAACATTTATTTAATTTGCCTACGTCATAACTTGTATCGGTGATTGTCTAAACTGATTTGAAAACAACATAGTAAGAAGGGACTTATCCACTGCCCAAAAGCTTTTAAATAAAAGAAAAGTTTTTGAAACTCCACTATAGTCATTCACCCCCCCCCCCCTGTGACTATAGTTTCACCCTTCTCTGGGACAAACAATTGGTATCGGGCGGTGTTCTAGTATCGAGAACACATTGAGATCTAATTTCTAGTAACAAGGAGATCACTTATTTTCAAAAGTAGTTTTCAAATCTGAGTTTTCTATACGCTTACATTTATATCTTCATTTGCCTTTGATGGATTCCTCAAACTTCTTGTCAAAAGTACACATTTTTAATGTTAATAATTTTGATGAATATAAAATAAGAATGCTATCTCATCTTGCGGCAACTCATGAAGAGATCTTTGGATGTAATTAATGATGGACCAATCACAATCACTCTTGTGGTAGGCACGAGGAGCGAGATCAAGAAAGGAAATTGACAAACCTAAAAAGGATTGCACCAAGGATGGCGGGGAGAAGAGCAAATCTGGACATTGTTGCAAAAGACATGATCTTGAAGACACTAGATAGCAACATGTTCATGAGAATCAAAGGCGCAAAAGCGACAAAGGAGATGTGGGACAAGCTATCATTGATAAATGAAGGATGCAAGCGGTTAAAGAAAACAAATTATACATTGCAAAGCAGAAATTTGAGAACTTTAAAATGAAATTTGGTGAATCCATTGATCAAATGGACATGATTCTCAAGCATCATCGATGAATTACAGTGACTTGGACACATATATCCCGAGAAAGAAGTATGCTTGAAGATCTTGAGAGGACTACGAAAGATGGAAGATCATAACATCGATGTCGGAGGAACAACAAATCTTGCAAGCAGCGACACTCGACGCGATGTCCCAATTAAAAGCTCATGAATTCGAATTGAGCGGTGAAGATGGTGCTCGGCGAGACACACAAAATCAACTTTGCATGCATTTGCACCACAAAGAAAGTAACTTTTGCGAATGCATCGATAAAGAGACACATGAACTAAAAAAAGCAGGTAGCTTTATTAGTTAAGCGCTTTGTGAGTTTAGCGAGAAGAAGCCCTTCAAAAGGAATTCATCATCAAACAAGAGGTCAAGCTCAAACAAAGATATGAAGAAGAATGATGATGAATACAGATGCTTCAATTGCAACAAGAAAGGTCACTTCAAGGTGATTGTCTGAAGAAAATGACAAAGATGATGAAAAGAAGAAATACAAAGCATCGAAAGAGAAAAAGCAAGAAGGCACTCAAGGCGAGAATCAGCGGTGAAAAGAATGAAGAATCATCGATAATGATTGGATGATAGTGATGAAGAAGGCGACTTTCGAAAGCGAAAAAGCATGTCTATGCCTTATGACCAAAGAATTGGATGAATATAAAAGTGATAGCTCGGACTTTGAGGTAACAAGCCTATGTTTAATGACTATAGAATCGGATGGCGAGGTAACATCTAGTTTCTGTTCCTCATCAAATGCATCCACATCTAACCTTTGCACAATCTTATAGTCTCCCATTAGATCAATGAGACCTAGTCAAAATCTCATGACTAAATTTGATGAAATTGAAAAGAATCATGAAATTCTAGAAAAGGAATGCAAGGATCTAAGAAAGAGAATAAGTGATTAAAGAAAGAAGCTGGATAAAGCAAAATTTGAATTAACTAGTAAGGAGACCTACTTAAATGATCAACAAAAAAGTAGATGATCATACATACATTATTAATGGATCGATTAAGAAAATCTCCTCACCGGTAAAGGTAACCCTTTGCACCACTAAAAGCACCCGACTTACAAACCCTCAAAAGGTTTGGATCTAGATCAGTCTTGGCTACAATGATCGAGGATGAAAGTAGGAATAATGGTCAACACAATTCTAAATTCAGGACCATTAATGGATCAAAATTTAGAAAGGGACGGACCATAGTTCCAGCAGAACATCTATTCGGTGAAGTCAAAACCTAGTGTAGTGAAACAACGAGACTAAATCCTCATTCCAGTCAATCACGAACAACGACCATCCGAAAGGTAAAGCGGACTTTACCCTTGAGAGGATGATTGGAATATTGCACCTCAAAATACAAGAGAAACCATTCCATAAAATGCATCATGTGTTTAAGAAAAACCAATCTGTTTCTAGACACATGAAGCAAGAAAGGTCTCATCTTGCATATTGGAAAGTGAAGAAGGATGTAAATGCACCAAAAGGTGGAGAAAAGTATCGAGAATACCTTGAGTAAAAATATTATAAGCTATTACGCCATGCCTTATACATATGAAGTTGATGACTTCAATTATCCAAAAGAAGACCTTTTGGATACACACTTGGTATGGGGCGTGATTTGCTAACAGTATGGACCCAAGCAGTGTTGGGGGGTACTAAACATAATTAATCTGTTTTGTAGGATGTGCGGTACATAGGCGGTGGATGTTCGGACACATGACGAGAAACAAGAAATGGCTCATGACTTCAAAGCTTTTGATGGACCCAAAGTCATATTTGGAGGCAAAGAAAACCCTGGCAAGATTAAGGGAAGGCATAATACTCAAGAACAATCTAAAGATTCAAAATGTGGCATATGTCAAGGGACTTAACTGTCAATCGATGAGCATCAGTCAATTACGTGACAAAGGCTACAATGTGCACTTCAACAAAGAAGGATGCAAAGTGATTCACAGCCAAACCAACATAGTAGTTCTTGCGGGTAGAAGACAAGACAACATGTATGTGGTGGTGGTGGAAACGACCAAAGCGAAACATGTCTACTTGTCAAGAATAAACAATCAACAAAATTTGGATTTGCCACGAAGTTTAAATCACTGAATTTCAAGACCATCAACAAACTATCAAAGAGCAAGTTAGTTGAAGGCACTTGAAGATCACATTCAAGAAAGAAAGTCTATGTGAGGCATGTCAGAAAGGAAAACAGATCAAAAGTTCAGTAAAGTCAAAGCCTTATCAATCTACAACAAGAGTTCTACATCTGTTACACATGGACCTATTTGGACCAGTCACACCAGTAAGTGTGAGTGGTAAGAAATATACTCTTGTAGTGGTGGATGACTTCTCAAAGTACACCTGGACCATTTTCATGAACAAGAAGAAAGAGACACTCAAGAAGCTGCCAGATTTGATGAGAAGACTCCAAAATGAGAAAGAGCTAAAGATTATCAAAATCGGTCGAGATAGAGCCTTTGAATTTCTAAATGAAATTATCAGAACCTATTGTGAAGAAAATGGAGTGTTACACCAACTATCTGTGGCAGGAACTCCACAACAAAATGGTGTAGCGAAAGAAGAAAGCAGAACTCTCAAAAAAGCGATTAGAACAATGATTCTTTGAAGCATGCACGCTTAAAGAGGTTTTGAAATTTGAAAGCGACAAACACGACATGTCATATACACAAAGCAGATCAATCATCAACAAATATCATGGAAAGACTCCATATGAAATATGGAATGGTAGAAAACCCAATATCTCATATTTTCATATGTTTGGATCAAAATGTTTTGTCTTAAGCGAGAACATTTGCATACCTTTGATGAGAAAGCGGATGAAGCAATCTTCATGGGATACTCGGACACCCGACAAAGCATTGAGTACTCAATAAAGAACATTGGTGATTGAAGAATCAATACATGTGGTTTTTTATGAACCAAATACAAATGGTGAAGATCTTCAAGACCAAGAAGAAAGCGACACGAGAGGAAATCTATACAAATGCAACAATACCAGCTACTATCCTGATTCATCACTTTGAAAATCAAGAGGAGCCACATATCAATACAACAGAAGAAGCACCTAAAGTTGAAGTTCTTGCTCAGCATGAAGGTATGGAAGCACCAAGTGAAGAACAACTTCAACTAGATCTAAATTGGCTAAGAGACCATCCTGAAGAACATGTTATTGGAGATATTCACACAGGAGTTAGAACCAGAACACAACTGGAGCACATGCTAACTTTCTTTCTATCACAAGTGGAACCCAAGACCATAGATGATGCAATCCAAGATGCTGATTGGATCACGACCATGCAAGAAGAACTAAATGAATTTGAAAGAAATGAAGTGCAGGAACTTGTTGTGACACCGGCTATGGCCAACATCGTTGGTGAAAAATGGGTATTCAGGAACAAGATGGATGAGCAAGGAACTGTTGTCAGAAACAAAGCAAGGCTAGTTGCAAAAGGCTATTCTCAAGCAGAAGGAATAGATTATGATGAAACATTTGCACCAGTAGCAAGATTGGAAGCAATCAGACTCTTTCTAGCATTTGCTTCTTACAAAGACTTCAAAGTCTATCAAATGGATGTCAAGAGTGCATTCCTAAATGGACTTTTGGAAGAAGAAGTTTATGTAGAACAACCTCCTGGATTTCAAATCAAAGGAAAAGAAGACAAAGTATACAAACTCAAGAAGGCCCCTCTATGGCCTTAAGCAGGCACTAGAGCACTGGTATGAAACACTATCACGAGTTTCTGATCAAGAATGGATTCAACAAGGGAACTATTGACAAGACTCTATTCAAACTAGAGGAAGGAGCAAGCACATTGCTAGTACAAATCTATGTTGATGATATAATCTTTGGATCAGAGGATGAAAAGCTTTGTGAGAAATTTGCAAACTGATGAAGAGCAAATTTGAGATGAGCATGATGGGAGAATTAAACTATTTCCTTGGCCTTCAAGTAAAGCAAATGAAGGATGGGATTTTCATTAGTCAAGCCAAGTACGCAAGAGATTTGATACACAAGTATGGGATGGATACAAGTGGCACAATGAGACACACCAATGTGTGCGAGTCATACTTTGAAAAGATGAAGCGAGGAAAGGATGTTGATCGAGAAAATGTATAGAGGAATCATTGGATCCTTATTATACTTAGCGCAAAGCGGACTGATATAGCATTTCTGGTAGGAGTGTGTGCAAGATTTCAAGCTCAACCAAAAGAATCACATCTTAGCGACTAAAAGGATAATCAAATACTTGAAAAACACTATAAATGTTGGAATTTGGTATCCAAAAGATGGAGGATTTAAATTGATATCATATTCAAACTCGACTATGTTGGATGCAAAATAGATAGAAAAAGCACCTCTGGAACATGTCAAATGCTAGGAACGGACTAGTCTCTTGGTTTGATAAAAGCAAAACTCCATATCTACATCAACAATTTGAAGCATAATATATAGCGGTAGGTAGTGTTGTGCACAAGTACTTTGGATAAGACAACGACTAAGGGACTATGGAGTGGAAGAAAACAATTCCAATCATGTGTGATAACACAAGTGCAATATCTATTCTTGAAAATCGATGTGCATTCAAGAACAAAGCACATTGATGTAAGACATCATTTCATCAGAGACCATGTTGAAAAGGGGGATGTCATCCTAAAACACATACCCACTGAAGATCAATTGGCTGACATTTTCACTAAACCACTCAGTTATGAAAGATTTAGTATGTTGAGAACTGAGTTAGGAATGATTGAAATTGAATAAGTATCAAATAGCGGCTAACTGGAGTAATCGGCTAAGTGACTTCATCAACTGGTACAACCTTTGCCGTTACAGAAGATGTAGCAAGTAAGGCACTGGTATCCAGCGAAGGTAACTTAACTGATTGTTAGGAACAGTTAAATGGAGCAGCTCGGTGAAGAACTCATTGGATCGGCTAAGTGACTAGCCAAGGCACTTCACCGAAATAAAGACTTGGATAAATTAAAAGTGTGAACAAAATCAATTCTGATTACACGTGGAGAATAAGGAAATTATGGAGGATTATTCTATGAAAGATTACACACGTGGAGATCAACTTATGATCATGGAGGTAATTATATTATTTTTCGAATTATAAACTCCTCGATTTCCGGGCTCTATCATTACTTACCTCAAACCACTCCCCCATTACGCTCGAATATCGTAATTCACATACACAAAATCACGCCATTATGTCACAAAATCCTTCCATATTCAAACCACGTTCACACTGCCCAAATCACACTATATAAACAAGACTTAGAGATTTTCAGAAATCTTTACGCTCTCTTGCAAACTTACTAACCCTATTTCTGATTTTCACTGAAAACTTGAAGAACTCCTTTCTAAACATCTATCCACTATCAATGGCTTCATCTTCCACAATCTCTCCCACTGAAAAATACTATGAGAAGTCAATCATCACTGGTTCATTCTTCAAACTAGAACATTATCTCTCGTATTGTGATAATGATGCGAAAGCTCAATGCTTGGTTGACTGCTGTTCAAATTTGGGGCTGATGACCTTCCTAAACCCCCCAATCACTGGAATTTGTTATGAAAATCTGATTGTGTTTTGGAAAAACGCCAAATTTGTGCCCAGCACAAAAAAGACTGAAGTCGACCGCATCACGAGCTCAATCTTTGGAAGAGACATAGTCATAATGCCTGGTACACTAAGCGGATATCTCGCAACTTCCCATAATCGGTCCGGTAATGTTAAGTTTGTGACGGTTGGCGTCCGAAGTGCAATTTGAAATAGCCAAGAATCGGAAAAGCGACAAAACATACAACCTGCCGGATCAATGCTCAAACTTCCATTCGTGGAAATTGCACGATCATCACCAAGAATATCGAGGCGAAGGGGTCTATGGAAAATGTGGTGAGGTTCGGATCAGACTGATGGCCATCATCTACGAAGGTACCAAATTCGGTAGGCAATGTTTGTTTTCAATCGATTGAAGGACCAAATTCAAAAGGAAATTGATCTATCAACAACGGCACCAAGCAAGGGTTTACAGAAAAAGGGCGATTTCTGGGAGAGGAAATCATATGGGTTCCCTATTCAACACCTGTTCAACGAATTGAAGGTAAAACCCATCAATCTACAGTCCCCACACAAGTCAAAAACCATGTTTACCTACATCAAGGCTTCCTTGAAGCCCAAACCCATTCTTTGGGAGCAAAAAAAGCGACCTGAAGGTAGTAGATCGGGAGTGGGACGAAGAAATAGATCCCAACCGGCACAAGAAAGCACCTCTCTGACTGGAATCATCAATTTGAATGAACCTGTGACAATAAGTGACGACACAACAACTGAAGAAGAAAAGCAACAAGAGAAATCACCTATACGGAGGAAGGCGAGGAAGGATCTGAGAATCACCTCATCGAAGAGGAAGAAATAGATGAGGCATAAGATGAGTCGGAGGATGAACACACAGGAGGTAGAAATCTTGAAGCAAACCAAGAAGATTTGGGGATTTCGGCGATGGGCGACTCTCAAGAAGTGCTTTTCAAAAGCATAGAGTCTGATTGACAAAGCGGCTCGATGAGCAGTTGATAAAGCTCACTCGGCCCGAAATTGTCAACTCCCCACAATTGCACAAGGGGAGCATAGTGGATCTGAGAAGCTCACACTAAACAACAACCTCTAAATGACCACTGTGTCTAAAAAGCGAGAACAAAGTAGATGGAAGACAAAGAAGAAGCACAAAATGAAAATGAAGAAGAGGAAAAGGAAGAGCAAGAAGTTGAAGTGGAAAATGAGGAGAAGAAAAGTGAAGATCTTTGAGGGTGAAAATGATGAGGATGCCCATGTGACACGGAAGAAATTGATCAGAGAGAGTCTTCAATCTGGACATTCAACCCCTCATTGTGGACATGGAAAGGCAATACTACAGCAGGCAAAACTTGAAGCATGCCTTAAGGAATGAAGCTACCTCCTTCAACCACAAGATTGAGGCCCTCATTAATCACATCAAGATTTAGGATGAAGTCATGGAAAGGCAAGGGAACTTACTTTGCAACTTACAGCAACTCATTCCTCATCATGTCCAAACCAATCTTGAATTCCATGCTGAGGCAATGGACAACAATCTTAAGCCATTGGTGGACACTCTCAATGCTCATAATCATCAAATTCAGCATCTGAATGAGGTAATGGAGCATTCTGGCAAGCAATTGGACCTTCTACTCAAAGTTGGTGAGGCCAACAACAAGATACTGGAGAGAAGATATGGACCTCTCCCACTGATTACGATCTGACACCAACAAATCTTGAAGCCATTTTTAGTGCTACCAAAAGGGAAGGAAGTTCTAAGAAAAAAGAAAGAGAAGGCAAGCCCAGAGAGAAAAGGGCAAGGCAAAGCAAAGGCAAAGGCATCAGGATTGAAGGTGTGAAGAAGTAGATCTTACACTCAATCTGAATGATTTCTAGATTACTTCTATGTGCCCTGTCTTTAAATAAAAAGATGCAATATCTTATTGCCCTATGATGGATGAATAAAATTGCTGAATTTGTGTTTTGTTATTATGAAAATTTTGATTACTTATGTTCAGGCTTATGAGGGTTTTTGGCATCATAAAAAAGGTGGAAATTGTTAGGAACATTTTATTATGTTTTGATGATGGCCATACTAGCTGTTATAGCAAGCCTGAAATAAGTTAGAATTCTCTGTATAAGTCTTTACTTAGAGTCTGACATGTTGTATAAGTTGAGTCAGACAAGTATTGTATTAGTTGGTAGGAGGGCAAAAGCAAAAAACAGATATTCGGCAGAGTGAAACCAGCCAAGCACCAGCAGAGAAGCAATGCAGACATTTAAAGGTCTGACTTGTAACCAAGGAAGTCTGTGATGACCTTGGACAAGTCTAAGTTATACTACAAGCAATGCACATTAATATTCGAATATGGTGTCCCAAATCAAAGATCAGTGAAGTACAAAGATTATCCTCAAAGCGAAACAAAGAAGAAAGCATTGAATCGGCAGCGGACTCACTTTCGGTTGAAGTAAAACGAAAGCGGTGAAGGAAAAGCTAAAGCGGCTAAGTTAGAAGGATCACTCGACCGTTCTAAAAAGCGGCGAAGTAACACTTACGAGATCAAATTTAATACATGTTGAAGATTCAGAGGATCATGCATTAAATGCACAATCAATAGAGGATCAATCAAGGGCGGATTTTACGCTATACGTTTGAAGAAAGAATCGATCACTTTGAAATCAAGGAGAATGCAATTAAGGGGGAATCAAGAATAAAATCAAGGATTATTCCCTCATTAATATAGCCAAGGACGGAATTTCAAAATCAAGGTTATTCAAGGCTATAAATAGAAGGCATTGACAGACATAGAGAGTAATGAACTAATAAGAAAAATCAAGTGAAAACTCTGTCAATTTGAAAAGCCTTCTCTCTGAACTTACAAGGAAACATCTAGTGATCAACTTAGATATCAGAGCTACAAAGTCATACTTGGAGCTGAGATTGATCAACCAAGTGTGTGAATCACATTCACATCAAAGCTCAAGCAAGCCGAATCAGAGGCAATCGAGAAGGAGTTGAATCTGTGATAATTTGTTGAAGGATTTTGATCTCAAGGAGCAGCAAGGAAGGCTGAATCCTTGAAAGGCATTGCGAGTCAAGGAGTGATAGTCTTGTAGATTGTGAAGCTTGGGAAGCCAAGGACAATCATACTATTGTATCTGTGAAAACAATAGTGAATTCCTCCGATCATCACAGGAGAAGAGTGGATTAAGCGATTACACCACCTGAACCACTATAAGCCTTGTGTCAATTTAATTTACGCAATTTACTTTCTGACATTTATTTAATTTGCCTACGTCATAACTTGTATCTGTGATTGTCTAAAGCGATTTGAAAACAACATAGTAAGAAGGACTTATCCGCTGCCCAAAAGCTTTTAAATAAAAGAAAAGTTTTTGAAACTCCACTATAGTCATTCACCCCCCCCCCTCTGACTATAGTTTCACCCTTCTCTGGGACCAACAGAGAAACTTTCATGACATCAAATTGCTCCATCCACTTATCATTCAAGAAAACCCTATCCAAACATTGCCAAGTCTTGCTTCTATACCATGTAAATTGAGATCCCTCAAAGGAAGCTTCGGTGAGATTAGCCCTCTGAACACATTCATTGAAGTCTTGCATATCGTTGACCCTAGGAGGTCCGCCTCCTTTCCTTTCTTCAACCTGACGGATAATGTTGAAATCACCCCCAAGTATCTAAGGCCTATTGTTATTTTGGGCCCGAACCTGTATCGCTTGCCATAACTCTTCTTTAGGACGTCTACTGTGTTTTGTATATATCCCCGAATTGGAAAATTTATCTCCGATGCATTTTCGTAATATGCGCGTGCACATCGATCACAATCCATATCCAGAGAGCAATCCACCCCCAGCCAAAAGAACCAAATTTTCCCTCGCAAAATAGATTGATAAAAATCAAACCCCAGTTTAAGACGGATAATAGTAGTGAACTTTCCAGAACCAAGAGGTTCAATAAGAACAAGTATCTTAACATTATTCTGTCTACAAATATTCTTAATGGAAGTTTGAGTGCTATCATTGCCAACACCACGCACATTCCAAAATAAAATATTGATCGGACTATACATCGGAAGAGCGTAAATGATAAGTTTGAGAGGGTACCATTTCATGTGGTACAAGGGAGAGCATCCTTTTTTTCTTCCCTTTTTTTCTTTGTAGAGTAATTGTAAGTGCCAGGGATATTGGAAGATCCATCTGCCTTGTCGCTAATCTCTTCCGGAGTCACGAAAGATTCCAAAGTCAGATTTTCCTGGCCAGTGGTCCCCTCGGTCAGCACAGTATCATTCTGCATCGTAAGATCATCTGCCAACAAATCGCTATCAGCGACGAGGGGATCTTTTCCTTTATCACCTTCGTCAACCAGAAGAACAACGCGATGAAACTCTTGCCTGTGTGTGTTATTATTGTGCGCAGGGTTGTCCTCCACTTTTTCCATATCGAAATCAATACCAGAGTTAATCAATCTTTGATCTAATGTGCTATGAAGGTCCATCAAATATGGCAGTGCAATAGTACATTCAGTATTATATCCAGCTGATCGTGGCCTATTTTCCACCTACCTGGTTCGATCTTCTTTCATAAGTGAGTGATGTGCAGTTTCAAAAATATCTTCGATAGTAAGCAACTACAGAACATGGAAAGAATTAGGATTATCTATGGTTTTTGTGGGCTGAGGGGTCAAAGCCGGATTTGGAGTAATATTCACTGCAGTAGGAAAAATATTATTAGTCAAATCTCCACCACTAGTGATAATAGGTCCAGTATTCTGTGAAGTACCATTCTGCTTAACCTGATACACCTGTTGAGGCTGTCTGCGATTGGGACCACTATATGCCTTTCCCATTTGAGGTCGATGGCCCACCATCAGGGTTGGGTTTATTGCGTGTATTTTCAGGTTGTGGATTTTTCCTTAAACATTTGTCCTCTGAGTCACCAATCCTATGACAAAAGGTGTAATAGTCAGGCCAAAATTCAACATGAACCTCCTGCCAATGTCCCTTATGAACATCTTCACCTAACTTGATTAAGTACAACGGGGTTTTTGAATATCCACTTCATCAAGTTCCCTAGCAACAGACTGTCTTCTTATATCTAAAGTAGCTGCATCCGTCTGAAGTGGTCTTCCAATAAGGCCACCAATTTTACTCACATATTTAGGGTTAAAATATGGCAATGGCAGTCCAGGGAATTCAAACCAAATATATAGGAACCATAGAACAGTCGGCATAGAGTGAAAATCAACCGTCCATTTGGAAAACTCAAATCTATTAGTGCCCATATTCCACTCTCTACATGTAAATAGACGATTATAGTCCACTTGACAACCAGGTTGAACAAGAACATGCTTCACATCAAGTAAACCAATTTTACATGTAGATTTTAAGTCAAGACGAATGAAACATTTACGTATGTCATCGATTCTCGGCCGATAATCAGGGAAATGAGCAACCAAAGCATTCTCAAAAAGACGTGCAAGAATTTCAAGCTCAGCTCTCGAAACAAAAAATGCCGGTTCTCCCTTACACGTACCATAAACACCAAAGTCAGGAATGTCTACCTTATTGCCGCTAGCTCTGACCGCATCGATTTGGGTGGTTGTGTGGTAACATCATGTTGGAGCGCAGCCATGGGTAGGACCCCTGGTGGGTCCGCCATGACTGAAAAATCCCCGTAAAGAAACTTGGTGGACAAGAAAAATATGAGCAGCCGTAGGATGCCTGTACCACAGCACTAAGCGGCCGACGAAAGAAAAACAAGCTCCGGCAAGGCTGTATGAACCACGGCCACAGACTTCCCGAAAGCCTGGACGCTGATAAAGAAAGCCAATGCAAGTCACAACGCAAAACCTAAAACCTAGTTCACAGCCTGATGGAGCCAATGAAGTTCTCAGCGATGGAGCCTATGAAGATCCTAGTAGCGGGGACGATACTGGAAAAAAAAAGATGAATATCCAGCAAGAACTCCGGCAAGAATCAAGGGCCGCCGGCCAGAATCAAGGGTAAAGGCGAATTAAAGGTGTTTCCTTTCACTGCTAGTTTCAGCTTTGAGTGCCTTCTTACTCTTTCTGTTTTCACTTGTCTTGTACTTCTTCTTATCCTCATATTTATCTTTTTCTTCAGGGCAATCATCCTTGAAATGACCTTTCTTCTTACAGTAGAAGCATAGGTATTCATCATCCTTTTTCTTCAGGCCTTGCTTGATCTTGACTTCTTGTTTGATGATGAACCTCTTTTGAATTGCTTCTTCTTGCTAAACCTGTCAAAACGTTTAACCAGTAAAGCTACATGTTCCTTCAGTTCATGTGTCTCCTTGCCGTTTGCATCAGCTGTTTTGCTTTACTATGGTGGTACCAGTGTACTAGCCTTGTGTGTCTCTGCCGGTGTATTGTCTTCACCGTTCAACTCAAATTCATGAGCCTTTAATTGAGATATCAGAGTCAAGGTGTCAGTGTTTGCAAGATTTGTTGTCCCTCTGATTACTGAGGTGATGATCTTCCATCTCTCAGGTAAGCCTCTCAAGATTTTTAGACAGACTTCCTTCTGTGGATATGTATGTCCAAGCTGCGGCAGTTCACTGATGATGCTTGAAAATCTATTGTCCATTTGATCAATGGATTCACCAGTCTTCATTTTGAAGTTCTCAAATTTCTGTTTTGCAACATACAATTTGTTTTCTTTAACTGCTTCTGATCCTTTATTAATCAATGCTAATTTGTCACACATCTCCTTTGCTGTTTTGCAATCTTTGATCTTCATGGACATATTAATGTCCAGAGTCTTCAAGATCATGTCTTTTGCAACAAAGTCTAGATTTTCTCTTCTCCTGTCATCCTTGGTCAAATCTTTCTTGATTTTATCTATTTCTTTTCCTTGATCTGCTCCTGTGGTTATCACAGTTGTGATCTTGATTGGGCCATCATTGATTACATCCAGCATCTCCTCATGAGTTGCTGCAAGATGAGACAACATACTTATTTTATTTTCATCAAAATTATTAACATTGAATATAGGTACATTTGACATGAAATTTGAGGAATCCATAAGTACTAATACGAGATATATATATATATATATATATATATATATATATATATATATATATATATATAAGCACAAATTTGAAAACTACTTTGAAAATATGTGATCTCCTTGTTACCAGAAATTAGATCTGAACAGGTTCTGATACTAAGAACACTGCTCCGATACCAATTGTTGGTCCTAGAGAAGGGTAAAACTAAAGTCAGAGGGGGGGTGAATGACTATAGCGGAGTTTCAAAAACATTTCTTATATTTAAAAGCTTTTGGGCAGCGGATAAGCCCCTTCTTTAAGTGTTGGTTCAAAGTAGATTATTCAATCACAGATGTAGAGTATGCAATGAAATAATGTGCTGTAAAGTAAATTGCTGAAAGTAAATAGACACAAAGGTTTATAGTGGTTCAGGGTGGTGTAATCCCTTAATCCACTCTTCTCATGTGATGATTGGAGGAATTCACTATTGTTTTCTCAGATACAATAGCACGATTGACCTTGGCTACACAAGCTTCACAATCTGCAAGACTATCACTCCCGGGCTTCAAAAGCTTAAGTGACTCAGTCTCTTTCACTGCTCCTTGAAAACAAATCTTTCAGCAGCTATCACAAAGGTTGCAACTCCTTCTCGATTCCTCTCGATTCAATTGCCTCGGTGATGTGAATTGAATTCACTGATTTGTTGATCAATCTCGAGAGCTTGATATGGAATTGAAGTTACGATTCTTTGAGTTGATCTCTAGATGTTCCCTTTAAGTACGGATAGAAGGCATTGCACTTTGACTGAGTTTCGCTTTTTTTCTTATTAGATTCAATCGTTATTTTCCTCTTTTGTCAATGCCTTCTATTTATAGCCATGAAAATCCTTGGTTTGAATTTCCGTCCATTGGCTATTTAATATAGAGAATAATCCTAGATTTAATTCTTGAATCCCCCTTAATTGTATTCTCCTTGATTTCAGTGATCAAATTTTTTTCTTCAAACGTTTATCAGAAAATCCGTCCATGATTGATCCTGAATTGATTTTGCATTAAATGCTTGATCTTCATCATTTGAAATCAGAATGAGTGAATTTTACTGGGCCTTCCCTGAATGGTTAAGTGATCCTTCTGACTTAGCTGATTAGATCTTCCTTCACTGCTTTGTCTTTACTCAGCCGATAGTCAGTTCACTCTGCCGGTTTAGTGCTTTATTATTTTGATCTTTCAGGTACTTCTTGTACTTTATTGATCTTTGATTTGGGTGAGATCAGTGTACACCATATTTGTCAATGTATTTCATCATTTGAATTATAACTTAGACTTATCCAAGGTCATCATAGAATTTCTTGGTTATAAGTCAGACCCTAATGTCTTCATGCTTCTCTGCTGGTACATGGCTGGCTTCACTCTGCTGGATATCTGTTTTACTTTTCCATCCTACCAACTAGTACAATACTTGTCTAAATCAACTTATACAACATGTCAGACTTTAAGTAAAGACTTATATTGAGAATTCTAACTTATTTCTGACATGCTATAACAGCTAGTATGACCATCATCAATACATAATAAAATGTTCTTAACAGTTATCTAGGAGCAAAACCTTCAAATATTCCTATGGATCCTAAAACAAAACTGGAACCGAAAGATTCTCCATTCCTGGCTGACAACAAGTATTTCAGAAGTTTTGTTTGTAAACTTCTGTACCTCAGCAACACCAGACCAGACATAGCATTTCATGTTCAACAATTGAGTCATTTTTTAGACAAGACTATAGAAAACCACCTAGCTGCTGCTCATAAATTGCTAAGATTTCTCAAAATAGCTCTAGGTCAAGGCATTTTCTTTCCATATCATGGCACCCCTATCCTAAAAGCATTCAGTGATTCAGATTGGGGGATGCACTACAACTAGAAGGTCAATCACTGGTTATACACTATTTCTTGGTAATTCCTTGATTTCATGGAAGATTAAGAAACAAACCACTGTCAGCAGAAGTAGTTCAGAGGCAGAACATAAAGCAAAGGCTCTCACAGCATGTGAAATTCAATGGCTCATTTATCTCCTATCAGACTTTCACATCACACACCTACAACATGTCCCTCTATTTTGTGATAACAAAAGTGCCACCTACGTTGTGGAAAATCCTGTTTTCCATGAAAGAACTAAACACATTGAGATTGATTGTCTCTATGTAAGGGAAAAATATCAAGAAAATGTCCTAATTCCAATTCCAGTAAGAACTGAAGACAACTTAGCCGACATCCTAACCAAACATGTTGAGAAAGCTGTTTTCACAAGACTCTAGCCTAGATATCCTACTAAGAACATATTTCAGACTACAAAATGATCTGATCAAGCTGATTCCAAGCTGCAATTACCCCTAACCACAGTTTGAGGGGGGTGTTACAGTTAATGATCTGATCAAGCTGATTCCAAGTTGCAAGGACTGAAGCAGCAGACAATCATCATCAGACTCTCCTCAGCAATCTGCTGATGACCATTAGCAGCAGACATGGATACGGAAGTTAATTAAGTTTGTTGAGAGTCAGTTGGGTCATTGTAACAACCCCAACCCTCTAGTAGGCATTTAGAATATCTATATATAATTCTAGTAGTTACAGAATTCTCAATTGTAACAATTCCAAGTAAATCAAAGAAATAGTTTTTCCCGACTTTTTCTTTTTCGAATTTTCAAGGTTCATCTTCTTCCCCAATCTTTTTCTTCTGTGAATTCTGTGTTTCTTTTCCTATTTCAACATATCTCCTTCAAATATTTCGATTGATTCCTCCTAAACCCATAGAGATCTTTGAATTTAAGATCAGACGAATTTAAATTTTCAATTAAAAATGGTGTTGGCACAGTTAGCTACGAGCCTAGGAGCCTTAAGTGTGTGATTGAGCAGATGAAAAATGCAACAATCATCGATCATAAGGTTTTCATGGAGTGTTTGAATGAGATCACCATTCACCAGAGCTTTGAATCAAGCCGATGTCGATTTTAAGCTGATTATAGAGTTGCAGAATAATATTAAGAAAATTGTTAATTTTGATCAACTCGCTGCTGCACATAATAAGCGGAAAATCATACAACACGTGAGTTGTCGCCCTTGTTAATTTAGTTCTGTTTTCAATTTATTTAGATTTAGATTATCCGTGTGGTGAGTTCACAGTAATTGGTTTGGGGCAAGCTCGGAACTTCAAAGTCGTTATATTAATTGGACAAAAATAAGACGTAATCTCTGTTAATTATGCCATGTTTTAGAATGAATTATGCAAATTTCGCCCACCGATATCTATCGGATTATTTGGATTCTCCAAGTTGATAGAATTTTGAAGAGTTTTATTATGATCATACCTACGGAACTAAATTGTTAAGATTATTGGATTCTCCAAGTTGAAAATTTACAAAGTAGATGATATGTAGTAGTAAAATTTACAAAGTAGATTTGAAAATTTAGGATTCTGGAAATTTGTATTTAAAATCGTGTGAATCTCTTGCCTGCCGGGGGCATTGATCATAAATGTGGTGTTAAGGAGAAATTATACTATACGAAGAGTACTTATTACGGAGCTTGGAAAACAACTGAAAATTGCAAATGTTTTTGCTCACGAAACACTCGCATATTTATGTGTATTTCGTAATAACACAAAAATAAACTCTAGTTTCTCTAGTTGTTTTTTGAATAATCCGTAATAAGTACACTTCCTGCAGTAGAATTTTCCGTGTTAAGTATAGAGGCAAGATAAGAAGTAGTTTGCTCTATGCCTCCTTAATACGGACAAAAAAAAACAAAAAACAAAAAAACCGAATTTGTTGTAAAATTTGTATATTTTTGTTTCCTTGGATTTTTTATATAACTCATCAATGGACTGTTTATAGGCAATTTTCAATGAGCTATGCAAGATATTGAATCAAGGAAAGCCTTCATTCACTCCAAAGAGAGGGGAAACGAGTATCGTGATGTTTGTGGGCTTGCAAGGTAAAGGATCGATGCTCTAAGCCTCTAAATCTAAAACGATAACGCGTGCTTTGTATTTTCGTGCTTCAATAGGGATTTGTTAAAAAAAAATATGTTGATTCCCCTTGTTTAGGAACAAACTTGTTCGGTTGTTCTTGGGGTCGACTATTTTTAGTCATTGCTGTTGAATTTCAGTTATTTAGTTTTTTTATTCGTAATTGTTTTTTCTTTTGTACGTTTGTTTGAGTACTGCAGGTTCAGGTAAAACAACTACATGTATGAAATATGCATACTACCACGAGAAGAAGGTGATGATAGGTGGGCCCGCTGGACCGGAGTACCCATAATTGGGCCAGACCCAAAGTTAAACAATCAAGATAATTGATGGGCACGGCAGGACCACAAGTGCTGACCATAATAGTCAGAGGAGCAAGACTCCATCATATGCTGCGTAGAAGTATATCTCTATTGAGCAGTGATCGGTCGCGCGCAGAAGTATCTCAGACGAATACTCTGAGAGCGACAAAGACCGGGTCAGCATCAATTCAACCGTTCGTAGACGTGGGTAGACCCCACGATCAGTGACGTACAGAGTTAACCGGTGATAACTTCCCATCACGTAAGGAAGAGGATCACGATATACCACTATATAAGAAACATCTTGAACTACGAGGAGAACTTGATTCCAGTTTATTACGAAAATTGGATACGTAGGAAGCTCTCTCGAGGAGTTCAATCCAAAATTACATACCAACTTCTTTATTCTTACATTGTTTTCCTAATTAGAATTACCCGATTACCCTATTGTAATATCCACGCAACATCATTTGGCGCTAGAAGGAGGGTAGAATTCTAGTTAGTGAGTGATTATTATTACACAAAAATGGCAAGAAATCAGGGAAACTCGAAAAAACAGCAAACTCAGCCAGAGAAAGAAATAGGACCGGGAGGGAGAAAAGCCCAGATCGAAATAATCAAGACACCGGAAAGAAAGTTATGGAAGAAGGGCAGACAAGCAACCCGGACGGTGTCAAACAAATGTTGGTGGAAAATCTTGCAAATCTCAAAGCAGAAGAAATAAAAGCCATATTTGAGGCAATTTTAAAAGCGACAAATCAAGATAATGATGCATCTAAAGCACATACTCCGCTGCAAATTGCTAAAAAAGAAAAGCAAGAAGCAGAGTCTAGCATACAAGTGGTAGTTACTCACCCAGGTGGTGATAAAGCCAGAGCAGAGTTAGACGCTATGCTTAAGCCTAAGCAAGATGAATTCAGGCTGGTATCTCCTTTTACTGAGGACATTGATGCATTTCCCTATCCCCCCGGATTTAAGATCCCAAAGATCCAGGCATATGATGGAACTAAAGATCCATATGATCATATGCATCAGTACATTCAGCACATGAATTTGTATAACGCTCCAGAAGAGATGAAATGCAGGGCATTTGCAACTCTTCTAACAGGAAAAGCAAGAGATTGGTTCAACAAGCTGAACCCCAGATCCATACCAGATTTCCCAACTCTGACCAGAAAGTTCATGCATGCATTCATTGCAGCAAGACATTTCCAGCGAAACCGGACGTATTTGCTAACAATTAGGCAAAAAAGTGATGAAACAATATTGCAGTTCATCAAGAGGTTCAACAGGGAATCATCCCAGATAGCAGTCTGGATGATAAATTTTAGTAGCATCCTTCGTGGCAGGTCTCAGAGAAGGACGGTTACATGCGAAGCTAAGCAGCAAAAATCCGAGTACAATGAAAGATTGTCTGGAAATTGCATACAGACATTGTCAGGGAGAGGAGGCTAACAGAGCCAAAAGAGAGAAGTCCCACAGAGATTCCAAAAAATGAAAAAGTGAGGATAGTTCTGATAAGAAGAGGAAGTCTGTATGGGATAGGGTAACCGCTCCCATTTCTGAAAGGTTAGGGAAAAAAGGTGCTTTGCAGGACAAAGACCTTATTCCTCTGAACAGATCTCGCGACCAAGTTCTGGCAATTATGGAAAAGAAAGGAATTGCTAAGACTCCTCCTCCATTAAGAGGTCCAAGAGAGAAGAGAGACCACACCAAGAGGTGCAAATACCATAAAGATATTGGACATGATTCTGAATAGTGCAGGGACCTGATCAGAGATATAGATGCAGCAGCCATGGAAGGAAAGATCGATGAATGCATCGATCGAGCACAGGGAGACAATCCCAAGGTAAGGAGAGAATTCAAAAAACAGAAAAACAGCCATGACAGGTACAACCAGAGGAGACACAGAGATCCGTCTCCGGATGCAGATGGGCATAGAGAAAACGCCCCAATCAAAACTGTGAACACGATTGTGGGTGGACCAGGAGGAGGTAATAAGGCTGCTTAGGAAGATAAAAGGGGCAGCGCAGAAAAGGACGGAGAAGCGAAAAAACAGAAAGTAATGGGAACCATTCAGTACGGTCCAAGAGATGCACTACCAGCTGTCGTGAGCAACGAAGGACTGGTGATAGAAGCGGTTATCCAGAAAAACCTGGTCAGAAGAATCTGCATACACACCGGCAAAGCAAGATAAATGTCTTTATATCACGATCGCGTTCAATCCATGAAGCTAACGGACTCGGAATTGACTCCTGTGTCAACTCCTCTTTTTGGATTTACCGGGCCACCCATACATTCTGTGGGTATGTTAAAGCTATTGACAACTTTTGGCAAAGGACCACAGAGTAGGACTCTGATGGTCAATTATATGGTGGTAAAAGCTCCATCATCTTATAATGTGATTCTGGGAAGACCATCATTGATTGACCTAAGGGTAGTGGTATCGCCAGCACATAACAGTATGAAACTCCCAACTTTTGAAGGAGAAGCCACTGTTAAAGGGGATGTGGATGCTGCCAAGAACGGCTATATAGCCACAATCAGTGGAAAAATGAAGGTGCAGCAGGTGATAATTGAAGATCTAGTTCCAGATGAAGAAAAAAGTTGGCAGTCCAACGATCCAGTGGAAGTAATAATGCTAGATGAATCGGACCCTGAATCCACAATCAGCATATGATCGTGGATATCTGCTGAACAGAAACAGATGTTGGTCAGCTCCTTGAAAGATTACAACGATGTGTTTGCATGGAAAGCAAGTGACATGCCTGGACTGTCCACAGAGTTAGCTGTCCATAAGCTCAACATCGATCCAACCAGGAAACCGGTGAAACAAAAGAAGAGATCTTTTGCCCCGAAAGGATACAGGCTATCCAGCAAGAAGTGGAAAAATTGTTGCAGGCCAACATGATTAAAGAAGTTATCTACCCAGAGTGGCTAGCAAACCCAGTGTTAGTCAAAAAGCAAGATGGCAGTTGGAGAATGTGTGTGGACTTCACAGATCTAAATAAAGCTTGTCCAAAAGATAGTTATACTTCCCCAGAATTTGTGAGCTAGTAGATTCTCTGATTGGTTATGATTTTTTTGCTTTCTTAGATGCTTATAAGGGCTATCATCAGATTATGATGGACCTTGTAGATGCTGTAAAAACTACTTTTATTACTGAATTTGGTTCCTACTACTATGTGTCCATGCCTTTCGGATTAAAGAATGCAGGGGCTACCTACCAAAGGGCAGTCAACACCATTTTCAAACAACAGATTGGCAAATCAATGAAAGTATATATGGATGACTTATTGATCAAGAGCAAGACTCTTGACCAATATTTAAAGGATGTAGCAGAGGTTTGTCAAGTTTTAAGACAAACAGGAATGAAGTTGAATCCAAAAAGTGCACTTTTGGAGTAAGATCAGGCAAATTTCTGGGTTATATGATATCTAAAGAAGGTATCAGGGCCAACCCTGATAAATTAGAAGCTTTAAAGACCATGCCTGAACCGAAGAATATCAAAGATGTTCAACGATTAACAAGAAGATTAGCAGCGCTAAACCGATTCATGTCGAAATCTACAAAGAAGTCATTGCCATTCTTCAAAATTCTCAGGAAGGCCAGTCCATTTGAGTGGAATGAAGAATGTAAACAGGCTTTTCAGGAGTTAAAAGATCATATCAGTCACTTGCCAAATCTAACTCCTCCTCAGGAAGGTGAGATATTGTTTCTTTACTTGTCTTTTTGCAATGAAGCAGTAAGTGTTGTGTTGGTAAAGCAACATGGCATGATACAAAGGCCAGTATATTTTGTAAGCAAAGCCCTGCAAGGGCCTGAGATTAGATATTCTGAGGTGGAGAAATTGGTCTTAGCCCTAGTGCATGCCATAAGGAAATTAGGGCCATACTTCCAAAGTCATCCGGTGATTGTGTTGACAAATCAGCCTTTAAAGCAAATTTTGGATAAACCAGACAAGTCTGGAAGGTTAACAAAATGGGTAGTTGAATTGGCAGGGTTTGATATCAAATACAAACCAAGAACGGCAATTAAAGCCAAAGCATTAGCCGATTTCTTGGCAGAAGAAAAATCCATGGCTATAGAGCAAAAGGCTGAGCAGAAAAAGGCTAAGAAGAACAAAACTGAACAGTGGCAACTTTATGTGGACGGAGCCTCCAACAAAGAAGGAGCAAGAGTATGACTCCTACTCATTAGCCCAAAAGGTGAAGAATTTCCATACGCTCTTCATTTTGACTTTCATGCCACTAACAATAAGGTAGAGTATGAAGCTTTGATAATTGGATTAAACTTAACACAGAAGTTAGGTGTGCAAAATTTGAAAGTCTACATAGACTCACAACTGGTAACAAATCATATCAAGGGAGAGTATGAAGCAAAAGAAGGCCCCATGAAAGAGTACCTTGCAGTGGCACAAAGGAAATTGCAAAAATTCTTAATGATAGAAGTGGAACAAATAACTCGGGCCCAAAATACTAGAGCAGACACTTTATCAAAGCTAGGATTGAACTTCTTATCCAACAAAAAGGTGTTAGTCGAACAATTGAAGCAGAAGAGTTGTGATGAAAAGTACAACCAATGACACAGGAAGAAACATGGATGGATCCAATTTTTATGTATCTGAGAAATGGAAGACTTCCTGAGGATAAAATACGTGCCAGAAAACTGATAAGACTATCAGCCAGGTATGCTCTGTTCAACGATGTTTTGTACAGAAAGTCCTATGCAGCACCTTGGTTGAGATGCGTTACTCTAGATAAGGAAGATTATGTACTGAGAGAAATCCATCTCGGAATTTGTGGAAATCATTTGGGAGCAAGAGCTCTGGCCAGGAAATGTAGGCTTTACGGGTATTACTGGCCAGAAATGCAAGAAGACGCATAGAACCTGGTCAGAACTTGCAGAACGTGCCAGGTGCACATCAATTTATCACATAACCCTGTACAGGAGTTGATACCAATTATATCTCCATGGCCTTTTGATCAGTGAGGAGTAGACTTAGTAGGACCACTACCCAGAGCACCAGGAAACTTCAAGTTTCTAGTCGTGGCAGTAGATTATTTCACCAAATGGGTGGAAGTTTGAACCTTAACCACTATCACAACCAACCAAATACGAAGTTCCCTGGAGAAATATTATATGCAGTATGGAATCCCTAAAGTTCTCATATCTCGATAATGGCACACAATTTGAAGATCAAGGAGTGCGGGCCTGGTGCACCAACCTAGGAATCTCCCAACACTTTACATCAATGCCTATCCCCAAGCCAATGGGTGGAGTAGAAGCGAACAAATAGGCAAATAAACAGGATGAAGAAAAGATTAGAACAAGAGGGATCTCATTGGGTAGACCATCTCCCAAATATCTTATGGGCATACAGGACTACACCGAATGCTGCTACACAGGAAACTCTATACTCTTTGGCATATGGATGCGAAGCGGTGATACCAGTAGAGATTGGACATAAATCTCCTAAGACAAAATTATACTGTCCAGAAACACAAGAGATAGACATGCTGCACGTGAAGGATGAGTTGGAGCACAAAAGGGACATAGCCTTGATACAGATGGCCAAATACAAGCAGAGGATTGCTCAGTACTACAACTCAAAAGTTAAAGGTACGTATTTTAAAGAAGGAGATTTAGTTCTGAGGCGAAATGAGGCCAGCAAACAAGGTCCCACTAGAAAGCTAGACCCAAATTGGGAAGGTCCTTATAAAATTATCAAAGTACATGGAAAATGATCTTATCAACTAGCTAATGCTTCTGGAAAAACCATTCCTAGAAGCTGGAATGCTGTTCATTTAAGGAAATACTTTCCTTAAGATATTTACATTGAATTATTATACTTTTTCTTTTTAGCTTTAATTTTGTGATTGTACATGTGAATATTTTAACTTGTGCTGGAACAAGGTATTAAAGACAAGTTGTTTTGATTATCAATAACCCTGCAGCACAAAGTGATTCTGGGCAGAGGACCCAATTACAAAACACACAAGAGTTAAACTTGCAGCGCAAGAAAATTTTGTGCAGAGCACACAATTAAAAATAAACATGCCAAACTTGCAGTGCGGGGGCATTCTGGGCGGAGGACCCAATTACAAGACACACAAGTGTTAAAATTGCAGTGCAAGAAAATTATGGGCAAAGAACCATTTAAAAAAGATATATGCCTAACTTGCAGTGCAAGGGCATTCTAGGCAGAAATACCACTCAAAAATATAGATGCCAAACTTGCAATGCAAGGGCATTCTGGGCAGAAGTCCCAAGTACAAAAAAAAAAAAAAAACTTGCAAGGATGTTCCGTGCTGAGCACACAATTAAAATATATAGAACTTGCAGTGCAAGAATATTCTATGCAGAGGACATTAATGTCCTGGATATTTAACTAGCAAGGCATTTTTGTGCAGCGATACTATAAAGATAAAGAAGCTAAGGATAAACAATCCTAACTTCTTTGCAGCATAACAAGCAGATAACACTCAAAGCCCAGAAAATATCAAAAAAAGAGGCAGATTTGAATATTTCAAGGGGTTCAAACATCTTAGAGGATCAAAGTATCATCATAAAAAGCTGAACAGATAAATTATTACATTTAAAGCTATTCAACAGTTACAGCAAAAGCAAAAGTTTCCAAGAAACTATAAATTAAGAGGACATAGTAATCGAAGGCTGGGCAGAAGTAGTAGTGGAAGGCTGAGCAGATTTCTTCTTTGCATACTTGGGGACAATATCCACCCCACTCTTGTACTCGTCATACCGCTTCGTGAAGACTTCGCCTGCTTTCTTATCATATAACTTATGATTAGGCAAAGTACTAATCACTAAGTTAGCCGGTTTAGCTTCATCAACACCAAGGGTGTATCCTCTACGCAGAGCAGGAGCTAATATAACATGGATTTCTTCAAGAGTCTCAGGAGTAGCTTTATACCCTGCAACAACCTTTTGTATAACGTTCTGAGCAGGAGCTTCCTCCATCTGCCTCACAGTTTGTCAAATTAAATCGGCTTTAATTTTCTTTGCCATAGCCAGGTGCTGTTGGTTTTCCTCTTTCATCTGCCTCAGCTGCTCATCTCAAAGTTTTACTTGCTCCTCTTGGGTGAATATCAGACCCTCAGCTTTAGCAAGATTTGCTTTCAATCGCTCAATCTTCTGGCGAGCCATAGCCTCTGAAGATTCCAAACTGGCCACCTTGGTATTAGCCTCATCCAGGTGCACCACTTTTTGCTGCAGGGCGGCAATATCCCTAGCCATGCTAGAAGTCTTCCTATGTAGTGACTTGGCAAAGCGATAACACTGCAAAAGGCCAAATTTTAGAAAAACATAAGTTAAGGATGAAAGGAATAGATGCTATAAAGAAGTACTTACCGAATCAGCAAAATCATCCGCAGACATGTCCTCAAAATCAAAGGAGGAATCGCTAGCAGATGTCCCAGATGAAGAAGATCTATGCCTTTTCTTACTTTTTTGGGGGATAGACCTCAATGGCATAGCAGTCAGAGCAGAATCCGGGTTAGTAGGAGGAATTTCTGAGTCGATTAGAGTGGTATTCTCTGCGATGCTCGGAAGAATCTGAATAGAAGGTTCTAACGTAGCAACAGTATTCTGGGCAACTCCCCCAGAATCAGCACCTACATCTCCTGTTACTTTCTCAGTAGAAGTCTCACCTTGATCAGGGACTGCTGATAATGTCTGTTCAGAATCCTCTTGTATCTGCTGCTCATTTTCCTCCTCCTCATCAATGTCGATGTTGATCAGATCGTCTACATTGGCCACTACAAAGACGAAAAACAATTAAATTCATCCAAAAATAAGAACAAAAGTCAAATACAAACGTACATCTTCTATAATATTTTTTGGAGAACTCCACATAGCCAATAGGCCCTGCGGTGCGAAGCTGAGCAGCATCTATCAGAGCAGAACTTATAAAATCTAAGCTAAAGGAAATTTTATTGCTAACAAGATACTGGGACAAAGTAGCATCAATGAAGTCTTCCAACTTGTCTTTCATGGAAGAGGTATTCCATTGCCCCAGGTTGATATCCGAATTATGCTTCACAAAAAAGAAGTGTTCTTGCCACTTCGTCTTGGTTTTATCTTTGCCAGTTACATGGATAATTGGGGCACTGGCCCTACGGCAGAAATGATACCACCCCCCGCTACCTTGTGTTAACTTGCATTGGTAGAAATTCCTAAATAACGTTACGGTGAAAGGAGTGGTGTTCAGACGACACCATATCATGAAACCTATGAGGAATTTGACGCTATTTAGATGGATCTGGCCAACTCCCAACTTGTAATACATCATTATCTCTACATACCTAGGGGGAAGAGGGAATCTTAACCCACTATGAAGTCGATCACAGATATCTTGTCATGAGAAACCCGTTGGGGGACTATAAGCATATTCAGTGGATTTTGGGAGAACAACTTCAAAATGATCAGTGTGAATTTTGTAAGTTTTCAATAAACTGGATAATTCGGTTTTGGTCATCTTGCTAGCAACACCATGGCAAGCCATTATAGCTTTTGTTTTATCAAAACGATTGATCTCCCTCTTCAGAGTATTTCATAAAGCAGAGTGGTCTTCTGGATATTGATAGACAATGGAAGTGGGAGTAAAAATCCCAAGAGGAAGAAGATGAGAAGGTAACAGACACAAAGGGTTATCCCCAATGGTGGAAGTATTTCTCAAGTCAATCGTAGAGGACGGATGATCAATATTTACTACAATTTCAGGATTAGGAATTGGGTCAGAGGAATTCACTTATTCACTCTCTACTGCAATCGAAATTTTTTCTAGAGACTCAAACAACTTTTCTACAGAACCGCTAGAGGCAGTATTTGTTCTCAGACTCATGAACGAAATGAAGATTCAAAAAGAAGTAAAAGAACAATGTAGAAAGGGACTTACTGGTAGTTGTTGAGATGCGACTCTAAAAGTCTGAAATAGACGAGTTGTTTGACAAGAGGGGGGTTATATGACAAGAAGTGAAGCAACGTATGGGTTCAATCCACAGTTATAATAATGAACAGCTGTACATTGGCCTCGTTTCACGATACAATAATGATGGAACGTAAAATGTTTCAGACTAGGGCGACTGTGGAGCAGTCCACCCTAGTCTGGGGGGACTTATGATGATAGGTGGGCCCGCTGGACCGGAGTACCCATAATTGGGCCAGGCCCAAAGTTAAACAATCAAGATAATGGATGGGCACGGCAGGACCACAAGTGCTGACCAGAATAGTCAGAGGAGCAGGACTCCATCATACGCTGCTGTAAGTATATCTCTGCATGCGAGTGATCGGCTGCGCAGAAGTATCTCTGGACAGAATACTCGGCTGGGTACAGTGAAGACCGGATCAGCATCAGTTCAACCGTTCGTAGACGTGGGTAGACCCCACGATCAGTGACGTACAGAGTTAACCGGTGATAACTTCCCATCACGTAAAGAAGAGGATCACGATCTACCACTATATAAGAAACATCCTGAACTACGAGGGGGACTTGATTCCAGTTTATTACGAAAATTGGATACGTAGGCAGCTCTCTCGAGGAGTTCAGTCCAAAATTACATACCAACTTCTTTATTCTTACATTGTTTTCCTAATTAGAATTACCCGATTACCCTATTGTAATATCCACGCAACATCAGAAGGGTAGGAAAACTGCTCTGTTGTGTGCTGACACGTTTCGGGCTGGTGCTTTTGATCAACTGAAACAGAATGCCAACAAAGCTAAAATCCCTTTCAACGGAAGGTATTTCTTTACGTGTATATGTATACGTGACTGTTGTTTAATGAAATTTCTACATTTCTACAATGTTAACAGTTAATAGACATTATTTCTTTCCATGTTGTTTGGTTTCTCAAGTGTCTAGTGTCTCTTTTCGACAGTTATAAGGAGTCGGATCCTATCAAAATCGCAGTTGAAAGGAGTCGAGAGATTTAAAAAGGAAGACCATGATCTTATAATAATCGATACCAATGGTCGTCAAAAGCATGAAGCTTCACTTTTCGAAGAGATGCGCCAACTTTATGAAGCGACGTTTTATACTTCCTTATAAAAACATAAATAATCCCTTAATTAATTACGAGAGTTGAGAGTATTTTTAACGCTCTAATTCATTATTGGACGGTGTACCAGAGACATTCAAGCTCAGGCATGCAAGCAAAGTGCTGAGGTTGGAGCGGTGATTGTCACAAAGATGGACGGTCATGCGATAGGAGGTTGTGCCCTAAGCGCGTAAGTCAAAATACTCCTGTAACCTTGTCTACTTCGCGTTTTTGTTCTGTTTTTGCTCCGGTTACAAAATTTGTCCTGTAAGTTGGATTAATTTTGCAAAGTATAGTCCCCCGGTGCTGAATTTGGGTGAAAATCAACTTTGGCGCGAAAATTGCAGAATATAAAGGGGAATTTGCAAAATTCGTGGTGTAACTTGAATTAATTCATGTATTACGTCCTTTTTGGTCTACCATGTTACATCACAAATTTTGCAATTTTTTTCCGTAAATTGTTTCCCCCTAATTTCGAAGAGACGTCAGCGAAATCCGGTCTAAATTTTGTCACGTCAGCCGGCACTAATTTTGTAACCGGAGCAAAAATAAGACTAACGCAAACTAATTTTGCAATTTTAGCGATTGCTTTCCTACATGTAACCTACTATTTATTTTGTATACACACAGTGTTGCAGCTACGGAAAGCCCAGTCATATTTATCGAGACAAGTGAACATATGGACAAGTTTGAAGTTTTTGATGTTAAACCGTTTGTCAGCTGTAAAGTCCCACATCGGTAAAGTAAAGTCCTGTTGACCCCCATATAAGTGTGAGACATAAATGTCTTGTCAACTCGGGTTTGCCCTTTTAGACCAAGCGAGGACGGCGGTTTAAGCAGTTGATCAGGTCATTTATAACTCATTTAGTGCAACCATGCATGGGTTCTGGGGGCGTTACAGAATGGTTTTGGAACCGACTATCAGACGGACCTAAGTGCCACACCAGAGAGGCGGTGGAGGCCACCTCTAGAAATTCCCTGGTAAGGACGAAAATGTGACAAGTCCACTGGGACAAATCTTGGCCGTCGTGGCGAGGACGCCAGTCCGTTATAACGGAGGGAGAATGTAAAGTCTCACATCGGTAAGTAAAGTCCTTCTCACCCCATATAAGTGTGAGACATAAATGTCTTGTCACTCGGGTTTGCCCTTTTAGACCAAGCGAGGACGGTGATCTTAGCAGTTGACCGGACCATTTATGCATGACACATTTAGCGCTACCAGACCCGGGTTCTTGGGGCGTTACATTAGCCGCCTTTTAGGTCTGCAGTTTTTATATTGTTTTCTATTAAAATTTCATTTGCAATCTGAAATTATGTGCAGGTTTAGAGTATGTATTTACATTACGTTTTTATCTTCTTTTCAATTAAAATTTCATTTGAAATCTGTATGTGCAGTTTATGAGCATGTATATACAGTTTTGATATTGTTTTCTATTAAATTTTCATTTGCAATCTTCAGGCATGGGTGATTTCTCGGTTTGATAGACAAATTTCAGGAAGCAGTTCCGGAGGATCAACTACTCGAACTTGCCGAAACGTTCAAACAAGAGGATTTTACATTTAGGAAATATCAGTTAATGCTCAATATGGGTCATCATGTTAGCCTCTTTTCCGGTGTACGGTAATATATTCGATTTTGATAACTATATCGGTAAAATAAAAAAACGTATTTTACGAGAATACAATAAAACGTATATACGTGTCTCAACATGTATCTCTATTGACTTGACTTGACTCGATTCCAGAATACACATTAAGACACTCGTGTTCTCGTTTTGGTGTCCAATTCGACTATACTAATTAAATCTATTTTGTGTGTGTGTGTGTGTGTAGTTGTCAGTAAAGTGACTTAAACTCTACATTTTGGTGGAACCAATCTGAAGACTCTGCGTTGTGTGATGGACAGCTGAGAAGTGTATTCAGTTCTGTGCGTCAGTAGGTTGGAGTCTACTAAGGCTTCTCTCTCGAGTCTTGTCGGCCAAGGTGAAAGGAGTCTTTGAGTCTTGGAATACAGTGAGGTCCCCATCATCATTAATTCTGTTATGTGACAGCTATACAGTGTCATTAAAAGGAGGACACGTGTAAGGGTATTTATGGCAGATCAGACAAATATTCTTGACGGCTAGGGTTTAGGTATTTGTGCCTATAAATCTGATTGTTGTTACATTAATACGTGTGTGTTGAAATCTGTAAATTCAGTGCATAATAAAATATCTCTTTTCTGCCCGTGGTTTTTTTATCTCTCTCACTTTGAGAGGTGTTTTCCACGTTAAATCTGTGTTCTTCTTGTTTTCTGTTATCTCCTTTGATTATTTACGTTTGATTGCATCTGTTTCTGTTTCTTGCATCTGAAGTTATCTCCATCAGTTTCATAACAAGTGGTATCAGAGAAAAGGTTCAGGAGAAAACAATCTGTACGATTAGCTTCATCTTCACCAAGACCTTCAGCAAGGTGCTAGGATCTGTGATAAAGTTGTGATCTTTAGCAAGAAAAGATGTCGTGAGAAGCGTAAAAATCGATAAATTCTGAGGAAGGGCTGTTTTGGTCTGTGGCAAATCAAGATGCGTGCACTATTGAAACAGCAGGGTTTGTGGAATCCTTTATCTGACAAACCAAATACAGGTGCAGTAGATTATGCCAGTTTGGAAGAGAAAGCACATTCAACCATCATGTTGTGCTTATCTAATGATGTTATCACTGAGGTTGCTGAGGAAGACACCGTAGCCAAGTTGTGGAAGAAGCTTGAAAGCCTGTATATGACCAAGTCACTGACCAACAAGTTTTTGTTGAAATAGAGGTTGTTCAGTTTGAAGATTCATGAATGGAGTCCACTGAGGGAACATGTTCACCAGCTGAACACAATATTACTTGATTTAAGGAATATTGATGTTAAAATTGAAGATGAAGATGCAGCCCTAATCCTGTTGGTGTCATTACCGGCATCATATGAAAACTTTGTGTAGTCGTTCATAGTTGGGAAGGATACGGTAGCTTTGGAGGATGTGATGTCTTCCTTACATGCCAGGGAGCTGAGACACAAGGTTTGTTGGGACGGACAATCAGTATTGGGCTAGTAGCTAAGCGACAATAGTGGAAAAGGATATGGATGAGAAAAAAAAATAAATCAGGGTCCAAAGGTCCTAAGTCTCTCGATATCTGTAATTATTGTAAGGAGCAGGGGACATTGGAAGTCCAATTGTCAAGGAAGAAGAAAGCAGAGGGAAGGCAATTCTAGCATAGTAGCCTTGGCTCTTGAGCAATCTCGATGAGGATCGGTTCTAGTTGCGGGGATTCTACACATCACAATGATGTGTGGATGCTTGATTCTGGAGCATCCTACCATATTTGTCCAAACAGGGAGTGGTTTTCTACTTATGAGCAGATGGATGGTGGTCAAATCTATATGGCCAACAGCAAGGTTTGCAAAGTTGGGGGAATTGGCTCAGTGAAGTTAAGGACAGAGGATGGTAAATTATGTACACTGAAAGATGTAAGACATGTTCCACAGATGAACAAGAATTTGGTATCTCTCAGTCTACTAGACAGCAAGGGGTTCAATTTCAAGGGTGAAGGTGGACAGCTGAATGTCTTCAAAGATTCAGTTGTAGTCCTCAAAGGCATCAAGAGGGGAACCTTGTATATATTACAAGGATCATCTTGTATCGCAACCTTCTTCTTTGTTGCATCCTCGTGATTCACGATCTCAAAGAGACTCAATTTGTGGCACATGAGACTAGGTCACATGGGTGAAAGGGGTATCTGAGTTCTTTCTTCTTGAGTTTTCTTGGGGATATAAGGTCAAGAACTGGACTTTTGTGAACATTGTGTGTTTGGGAAATTGCATAGAAGTAAGTTCTTGTTCGAGGGTCAAATTGTATGATTTTTATAGATATATTTTATATCAATTTCCCCGTATATGTATTATTTTCATAGAAGTAGGGCTTTATATCGAAATATTTAGTAAATGATGTTTTTAAGAGGTTAATTGCAAAAAGAATAGTGAATTATGTGCTTAAATGATGATTTTATGTTATTTTGGAAATACGTTACGCTTTGCTATGTTTTCCTATTGTTGTAGATACTCATTGATGATGGAAGAGAGGATTTTAGAGAGCCAAATTCGTGCTTGGAAAGGATCAATCAAAGTTATGGCAGATTGAAAGATATAAGGAAAGAAATCAATCAAGATAAATGTCGGAAAATCAGGATTCCGGGTAGTGACGACCTTCCGACACAGTTATTGATATGATATAAACTGATTTGACTCTCGACCTCAAGAGAAGATTTGTAGGGCTTGAAGAGAGGATTCTACAGGATTTTGAATCACTCCATTCCGACTTACGAGGCCCGAGATATGAGCGTTACAAGTTTGGATGCTGTTGCTGAAAATAGCGGACGGGCGTCCGGATCTTCAAACGGGCGTCCAGCGTTTTTACTGTAGCAACCGACCTGAAAATTCTATAAATATAGCAGCGAATTGAACCCTAAATATAACATTATATTCAGCCGACTTTTCACACAAAGCAGCGGCCTCTTGAGAGCAGTTTCAAGGCCGATCACCCGAGCCTTGTGCTCGGGTGATCGGGGTTAGATTAGGTCTTTTATTTTGTTTGTTTTTCCTTCGTTTCTTGAACCATGATGATGTTTTGAGGTTGAATAAACATGGAGCAGCCATGGATATCTTTCTGCAGCGTTTTTACTTTCTTTTCCGGATATCTTGTAAGTTTAAATTCCAAGTTCGTATCTTTTCTATGATTATTTGTTATTGCAAATTTATATCGAAAGATGTTTGCGATTGATGTTTACCGTGGGACGAAAGTCGGTGTAAACGCGAGATCACCATAGGAAAGAATAGACGTTTTGATCTATGTCAAAGCGAAAGTTGATAGGTTGAATGTCTAGGTTGTTAGATCTAGAAAATCTTGCACCTTGGGTTATTTTATGATGCGTTAATCTCCGTAAATCGAAAGATAGAGATTGATAGGCGAATTCATCTACTAAAGTAGGAATTCATACGTTTGATAGGTGAAACCACAACTTGAATTAAATCACTATAAGATAATCTAGGGAAGAAATTAAGGGTTGCGGGATGGTGGATTATGGTTCGTTCCATGTTTGATCGCTTGATCATTATCATGTTCGTTAGATAGATTTATTGTTGTAGTTTAGATTTATTTTATGTTGATCGCAATTATCCTTCACGGCTTTGGATTAACAATCCTCTGTCGATTTACTTTTCCGTTTTAGTTTAGGTTTAGTAATAGTTATTTGTTTTTAGTAGTGACAATTTAGGAGAGTTAATGAACTAGATTCATGACCACTTTTTTCACGAGGATCGATACCGTACTTATCCAACTTTACTAGCAACTACCGGTATTCGGCCGGTTAGGAGGTAGTTTTGCATGGTAGTATAGGTTTATAAATTTTCTTTTGTTTTAATGATGCAAAATCTCCCCAACAAAAGTGGTGCCGTTGCATCATTAAAACAAAAGAAAATTTATAAACCTATACTACCATGCAAAACTACCTCCTAACCGGCCGAATACCGGGTAGTTGCTAGTAAAGTTGGATAAGTACGGGTATCGATCCTCAGGGAAAAGGGCTGTTGAATCTAGTTCATTAACTCTCCTAAATTGTATGGTGTAACCATGACTGGCCAGCAAGAGTAGTTCTTCCCAAAATTACCAAAAGGTGCAAAACCGTCTGTACAAAGTCCTAACCGCACATTTCTAGGCTCCTTAGCAAACTCAGGGTGCATTTGGTCAAAATGCTTCCAAGCTTCAGCGTCACTTGGGTGGGCCATTATACCGCTTGTCCTGGGGTTTTCGCGTGCCACCTCATTTCCTTGCCTATATGTTTCGTGGCGTACAACCTTGGAGTCTAGGTCCAATCGGAAATAAGTCATCACTTTGTTAGGCACACGTTGACCTCTTGCGTTCGTTTTGGTTTATATCGATCATGGTCACACTTCCGACACTTGTCCGATTCGCGTCCTCCTCCCAAAATAACATACACCCCGCGGGACACACGTGTATTTTCTCATGGGGTAGCTCTAATGCCTTTAACAACTTTTTTTTGTTTGATAGAAGTTCGAGGTCATTAAGTTATTCTTCGGAAGAATATCTCCTATCAAACCGGTAACCCGTCAACGCATTTGTGAGAGAGGTTGTGATCACATTTCAAAGTGAGCAACCTAGAAGCCGCTTGCGATGCGGAGACACTACTTCCATCACATACAGTTCCTCTGCGTTCAAGCATTTCAAAAAGCGATGCAACCAGGGTTTGGTGTCTCATTGTTCTCCTCTTGGTTAAGCAATTCTTCTCTTACGTGATCAATCCTATCACGTAATGCGTCATTAACCATGTCACGATAAAGGTTCACATTCCGTCTTTTTTGAGCGTTCATCGGAATGGGAAACTCTTCACCATGACACACCCAATCATAGTAGTTTGCGCAAAACCCATATTTAGTTAAATGTAATCTAACGTCATGTTCGATCGAAAATTTAGTGTTCTTACATTTACTACATGGACACTTGATCATTCCATTATTTGCCCGAAGCGAATCTAAGCGCTTTGCATGTTTTATGAATTCCTCCACACCATTCACAAATACCGGGTTAAATTTCTTGTTAGCATCCAACCTCTCGTACATCCAACTACGTTCTATTCTCTTCATTTTCAATCCTACACATCATATCATACAAAAATGAGACTAACAATAGTCTTTGAAGGTTTTCTCAACACTTTTGCAAACTCAGGTTTTACTCAACTTACTATGAAACTAACAACACTTTAACCTAAATTTTTAATTCATGGTCAAAGGTTCGACGTCAAAATAATTCGGAGGCTTTGCCGGATAACAAAGTACCCCAGTACCATTTTCCAAGCGGGTAGGAGCAAAGACCCTTTTCAACAAACCAATTCAACCACATACTTATCATCATTTCAATCCAAATTCAACAAACCAATTCAACCAACATCCGGTTTCTAAACTAAGCATTTTCAACCAACATCCGGCTTTGCACATACTTAAGCATTCAACAAACCAATTCAACCTACCAATTCAACCAATTCAACCAACATCCGGCTTTGCACATACTTAAGCAATTTTCTAACTTATCTAACTAATACACATAAGTAAGCATTTTCCTAACTTATAATTACTACACATATATATCTATAAATCTATACTACATATGATACACTATATAAAAATAAATAAATGCTACATATATTACATACTACATAATAATGCTACATATATTACATACTACATAATAATGCTACATACCGAAAAAAAAAAACAACAAAATATTACATACTACATAATAATGCTACATATATTACATACTACATATACATACATTCATATATATATATATACTACATATAAAAAAAAAGATGCATAAAAATACATACTACATATACATACATAAATGCTACATAAAACGAAAAAAAAAAAATATACATACATAAATACTGGGGGGGGGGGAGGGGGGGAATCGGGTGCTGGGGAGAGGGGTGAGAGGGGAGGAAGAGTTTACCTTGTGGTGGCTGCGGCGGTGGTGGTTCGGAGGTGGCCGGAAAGCAGTTCAGCGAGGGGGGCGGCGGGGAGAGGAGAAGAGAGGAGAGAAAGAGAAATGAGGAAGAAAGGGGAAATCGACTCATATCCGCCGTTTTGCGACGGACATTAATGTCCGTCATAACTTAACCCTAGTGCCGTCGCAAATTTATAATTTGAACAATAAAATAATTAATAAAATTGTATAAAATTTTATACAATTTTCCGTCATAAAATACGAATAACTCCGTCGCAAAGAAGGCATTTTGCGACGGAATTTAATTTCGTCGCAAAGTTTATCAAAAATCCAGATTAATAAAATAATTAATGAAAATTTATTTAAATAGTCCGTCGTAAATTATTAAAATGTCCGTCATAAAATTGCCCGCCAAATGGTAAAATCGATCCGCCAAGTGTCCCGTCGCTAACAATAAAACATCCGTCAAGAAGCGTAAATTTGCGACGGAAGTATGGTCCGTCGCAAAAATTCCGTCGCAAAAACGCTGTTTTTTTGTAGTGAGGGAAGTTGGAGCCAAGAGCCAAGAAAGGAGTGTTTGTAGGGTATGGTGATGGAGTGAAAGGATATATAATTTGGTCATCAGTAGAGTCCAGAGTAATCCTCAGCAGGGATGTGGTGTTTGATGAAATTTCTATGTTAAACTAATCAGTGGGGAGGTTTACTGAGTCTGAAACCAGTGTTGAATCTGAAATATTGAGAAACAGGTGGAGCTTCAGGTGGAGTCTACGATATGCAACAATCAGTGGATCCAAATCAACATTATCTTGTCTGGATAATGAACCGAGAACTCGATCAAAGCCACCCTCGAGACCTCGGTGGGCGTCATACAAACATTGATCGCCAGAGTCTAGGCGCAGCAGAGCCTAGAAGATCTAATGTTGGGATACCTCTAAGGAGATATGGGTATGATGATTTTGGTGGATATGCACTCCAAGTTCTTTGAAGAAGTAGAGGTTCTTTGAACCTACTACTTACAGAGGAAGCGATGACATGTCTGAAGCATCCCAGTGGCATCTTTGCCATGGGAGATGAAATTGAGTCATTATTG